>QKWP01002114.1:0-42897 GCA_003550325.1 Gigaspora rosea | reverse complement strand
TATGTTTTTTTTTTTTTAGAGACATTGTATTTCAAAAAAAAGATAAAAATAGGTAAAAGTTTGATCTAATGTGTAAAATATAGCTTATATATACCAAACCAAAAGCACTAACCTTTACTATGATGCTCAAATAGAATCTCACATAGATTATTCGGAGTTCTATTGCCCCAAACAAACCCTAACCCTATCTTAACCTGGCCACTAGAGTTAATTTTTCAATTAAAATTTACTGTACAGATACCGCACAATTCATAAACTTTTTTGTATGGCAAATACTGAGAAAATGGTGCAACTGTGCGCACTACTTATAAAATAACAATTATTTCTGTGCGGCATCTGCACATCTACTGAAAAAAGATATGTGCAAATTTTTGTTTCTGTGTGCTGCACAGTGAAAAATAATCACTGCTGGTCGCTCTTTGTATGTAAAATCAAAACAAATAAAATAATTGGCCAATTAGAGGGTAGCAATGCAACGCACTAGCGATGAAAAATAATTGTCTAATTTAAACCATATTTATAAATTTAAACTTTTTTTATTATTTTATTATTATTGCTTATTTATTAAAAGGGAATATAAATTTGTTGCACCCGTGACATATCGCACACCTTTTTTGATTGATTAAAATTTTTATAGTAATGTAAGTTTGTCGCAGGCGGTGATCGATTACCAGTATCAGATTAGATGGTCGGTTAAATCTAGATCTAAATCTTGAAATCTAGATTTGTTTGCTTTTAGATTGCTTCGCGACATTTAACTTTTTTTTTTTAAAAAAAATAATGAACATGGCTATAACTAAGATAAGTAACAATTTACAATTGTTTATTTATTTTATTTTTGTTCACTCTTTGTTCTTTTTGTAGATATGACTTCACTGAAGCATGAATTACCCCGGGTATGATTATATAGCGAGTACCAGTTCTCTTTTATTAATTTTTTTTTTATAATTTAGCTAACTCTTTCTTTTTTATAGGTATCAGTTTCGCCAGAACACGAATTAACGCTGGGTAGTCTGTAGTATGAAGCTTAGACGGGGTTTGGGATTGAATGCTAGTTTTAAAAAATAAGAATGTAAGTTTTATTTGTCGTCTCTTTTTTTTTTTTCTGCGATTGAAATAACTATTCTCTCTTTTCTATAGGCTTCAGTTTCGCCGGAACTAGTAATGCCACCGAAATTGATTTTTGAAAAAGGCCTATTTCGTCTTCATTAGAGAAAATTAAAATGTTTTGTAAGGAAGAACAAATAAAATTTATATAGATATGTTCCTTATAATTTCATCTATTTAAAAAAAGTATCAAATAATTTCGTCTTCAAGTAAAATAGATCAAAAACAATTTCGTCTTCAAATTTTAATTTCGGGTTTTAGAACCCGAAATGCTTTCGTCCTTATGTATAGCCAGAACACGAATTCAAACTGGTTAAACGGGATATTGGTATTAAAAGTAAATACCAGTTTCAATTTCATCAGTTCTTTTTTTTTCCACGCTTGAAATAACTTTACAGGTGTCGTTTTCGCCAGAACACGAATTCAGAATAATAGCTACCAGGTTCAATTTCGGGTTGGGTTTTTTCTTGCACTTCTCTTTTCTGTAAGTTTCAGTTTCACCAGAATGTGAATTAACGCTAGATGTAGAGATTAGATTGTGTTTTGGACTCAAAATGGTCCCAAAAATAAGTACCAGTTTCGATATTGCTGTGTCTTTTTTTTATGTGCTTGAAATAACTTTTCTCTCTTTTCAGTTTCGCTGGAATGTCGTTATACAGGGTTTTGGTCTAAACTAGTCCCGAAGATAAGTACTGTACCAGTTTCAATTTCGTTGTTTCGTTTTTTTTTCTGCGCTTGAAATAAATTTTTTCTCTTTCTGTAGATTTCAGTTTCGTCAAAACGTGAATTAACGTCTTATGTGGAGATTAGATAGGGGTTTGGACTCAATTTTATCGGTTCGTTTTTTTTCGCATTTGAACTATCTTTTCTCTCTTTTTTGTAGGTTTCAGTTTTGCTAAAACGTGAATTAACACCGGGTATGGAGATTAGACAGGGTTTTGGTTTCAACTGGTCTTGAAGATAAGTACTAGTTTCAATTTCGTCGTTTTCTCTTTTTTTTCCACGCTTGAACTGATTTTTCTCTCTTTTCTGTAGGGTTCAGTTTTGCAAGAGCACGAATTTATAAAATTAGACAGAACTTTGGGCTAAACTGGTCTTAATTACCAAGATGTGGTGTAATTGAAAACTAGGGTGTAAAAAAGAAGCAACACTAAACATATATGTATTAATTATTTGTGACGTTATAATAATGTAATAGCCGATATCGATATAGTGTGTTTAAAAGCATCTCAATTATTAAAGAATGTTTGTAATAATGCTCAAGCATTACAATCAATTGCTTGAATATACTCTTTTTATTTTTTGTGATCTTTCGTTATGCCGGCTAAACAATTTAATAAAAAAATTTTTGTTTTACCGAATGATTTTTCGACTAATTATTAATTCGAAATGATGCATATCATAATTAATAAAAGCTATTTGTGTCATAATGATCATTTTACGATAGTCATAACAATAATGTTAACGATTGTAAATTTCGTTCCAACATATTCAGTGTGCTTAGTTTGAATAAAAATTATGGAAAAACTTTTATAACAAATGCAGGTGCCGCTATTAAAAAGTTAAATATGATCATGAATTTGTTGACTATAAATCTCGGGTTAGTGACCAAGATATTAATTTCGTACGTCAAAATGGAATTATTGTGGATTTAGAATCCACATGGGTTGGAATGGAATGGAATTCTAAATACAACCCAAGTTGGTACAAAACTTAAAAGCAATTTAAGTTGATTCTAAATTTGATGTTTGTAAATTAATATCAAGTTTGATATTAAATTCGATGTCATATATCATATCATTATATCAAAATAAAATAAACCATTTTTATAATTTTTTATTTCACTTTTTCGACCTTTGCAAAAACTCTATCAGATAACTAAATCTCAAGATTATTAATTTTGCCCATAATGCATTTGAAGAAATGCTTTCCAAATATTTTAGCAGCTATATAGCACGTAAAGTCTTTGATTTTTGTATTAAGGTTTTACATAGATCCAGAAAATACAAGAAAATGATTGAAAGGCATTCCCACTCAAGATCTTCAAATAACACATATTGCTTGTATACAATTCCGACATTATTAGATTACTTATAAGTTTCTAGAATTAAATACTATAGTACTGTACAGTCGACCCTAGAGATTATGTATTTTTCATCTTCCACAAGAAACAAAAAATAATTAAGCTTCGTTTGAATCAAAATGGATCTTGCCAAAGAATAGAAATCGAAATTTGGTTTAATTTTTTGAAGAATTTTTCATTTTCGACAAGAAACAAAAATAATTAGAAATGAATAAATGCCTTGCCAAAGAATAGGAATTGAAATTTAATTTAATTTTTTAAAAATGAATTTTTCGTCTTCGACAAGAAACGAGAAATGAATTAATGCCTTCATTTAAATGAAAATAGATCCTGCCAAAAAATAGAAATTGAAATTTAGTTTAATTTTTTTAAAAACGAATTTCTCGTCTTTGACAAAAAACGAGAAATATAAATACTTTGCCAAAGAATAACAGTAGAAATCAAAATTTAGTTTAACTTTTTTAAAACTGAATTTTTCGTCTTTGACAAAAAACAAGAAATATAAATACCTTGTTAAAGAATACCGGTAGGAATCGAAATTTAATTTTTTTAAAAAGAATTTTTCGTCTTCGGCAAGAAGTTCAAGCAGCTATCAAATAAGTAGTCAAGAATTAAGTAATAAATTAAAAACATACAAATCTGCTCTTAGTAGCCTTGAAGCTTCCAATACTACCTCCAATAATAACAACAAGAAATATAAATACTTCATTTGAACGAAAATGGATATTGCCAAAGAATAGGAATTGAAGTTTTATACAATTTTTTAAATCTAATTTTCGTCGAAAAATAATTAGAAATGAATAAAGGCTTCATTTGAATTTTCGTCAAAAAATAATTAGAAATGAATTAAGGCTTGAGCAAAAATAGATCGTGGTCTTATTGTAATATATTAGTCACCTGATCTTATTATTACATTCGTGTTTTTTGATCGGCCCATTTCTTTTTAGAAGTTTGCATTACTTGCACGCTGGATCTATAAATTATCATTAGTATTAGATAGTTTGCTTTTAATATATTTGAAACAAATATGCTTGAAACAAATATGCTTGAAACAAATATGCTTCGTGAAGGAATGAGTTTTAGCAATTGGGATATAGCATTAGAAACTGTTAGTACATTTGCTAAACAAAATGGATTCGCAATTAAAAAAGAACGTGTAGAGTATTGTCCTAATGGCATAGTAAAAAAAAGAACCTTGAGTTTTGAGCACGCAGGAAAATATAGCCAAAAATCTATAAAAAATAAAACAAAGTCTAAACGAATAGGATGCATATGGCATTTAAATCTTTCACAACCAACAAAAAATAATTTGCTTAACTCTGTTTATATTACAACCTTTATTAATGAACATAATCATGAATTGTCACCAAAAAGACTAGAGTTCATTGAAGCTAAAAAATTTACAGATGATATAGTTAAGAGAGTTTTATTTTATACAAAAGATATAGGTTTAAATCCTCGTAGCATTAAACGGGCATTAGAAAAAGAATTTCTAGATCATCCTATTTATGCTCAAGATCTTCATTCAATACTTCAACAATATCGTCTTATTCGAAAATCAGAGCTTGTAAATGATGCTTTTTTATTATATAATGAGTTAATGAAAAAAAAGAGCAATGTCCGGAATGGTATGTTGCTATAGAATGGGACAAACAATCACGATCATTGCAAAGACTTTTTTGAATGAATCCAAGCCAAATTATTCATTGGTTAAAGTATTGTGATGTAGTTCTTAATGATAATACTTCACAAACAAATCGGTATGAAATGGCTTTATCATTATTTTTAGTTGTAGGAAATCTCGTTTAGTTGCACAAGCTATTACGGACGATGAGACTGCAGAAGCCCACAAATGGATTCTTTAACAAATTAAAAAAGCAACAAATAATGCAATTCCAAAAGTAATTATAACAGATGCTGATTCTGCTTTAGAAGCAGCTATTGCTCAAGAATTCAGTAATACTTAAGCAATGCATTGTATCTTCTATATAAGCCAAAATCTTCCACGTAATCTACAAAACTGTCTTCATGAAAAATTTTTTGAATTTATGAAAGATTTTTATATTGCACAGAATAGTTTAACAGTACTAGCATTTGAAGCACGTTGGGAATGCTATTAGAAAATATAGTTATAGTGATCATGTTAAGAATTATCTTCAAAATATATTATATTCATCAAAAACATCATGGGCAAAAGCCTACACTAATAAAGTTTTTACAGCAGGTATTCAATCAACATCACGTGTAGAAAGCTATAATTCTGCAATTAAGCGATCTATTTTTAATTCAAATACTAATCTTTTAGAACTTGCAGAAGTACTTGAAACTCAAATTCGTAAGGAAGATAAAAATACACAGTATCTTTGTTGGAAAACAAATATTCCAAATACCTTTGCAATTAAGGTATCACAAGAACTATTTCCTGATATAGATAAATTACTTATTTGCTTTCTGTCACCTACCATTTTAAAAATTCAACGAGATAAAATAAAAAAAGCCTTAATATATCAAGCTACTAAAGTTGACAATAATGAAATTCTACAGTGGAATGAGCTATATAATTTTTTTTATACATATATTCCGGTTTCGATCAACTTAACAATCACTTTAAAAATAGTAATTTTAGTTACTATTATTAGAGTTAGAAGAGTTAAGGTTAGGGTTAGTACAGTTTATAAAAAAAAACATCTGTAAAATAAACTGTTAGTGAAATTTATCCAGCAGTTTACTATGATGGTGCTTGCCAAAATATTTTGCAGTAATTACATTAACTGCAAAATAACTTCAAAAACTCGAGTTATTTAGCAAGCACAATCGTTGTAAACCACTGGATAATACCATTATTGTATGATACGAAGCCAATAACTTGTTTATCTGGCAACGAATTTTAATATGTCATTTCTGGCCTCTTCGAGGCCCCGAAGCTAACATCTTCTATATTAGAATTTTTAAAAGATTGCTCGGTCGGTCGAATTTTTTTTTTATTTTTTTTTTATTTTTATTTAAGTTCGTAGCCAGATAATGAATTATTTACAAATAATTCTTGTTATTGGCTGCTTCGCATCCAATAACTATAATTAGTTTAGATCAAGAATCAAAAACTAGTCAATATCGATATTAACTAGCTTTGGCTAATTGGAATTTTGATCCTGTTGATTTTTATAATTATAGCACTTTGCAAAAAGATGCGATCTGGTGATTTTTTTTAATGATGGTGGCTGAGAATCACTGAGCTCCTCCTAGTTGGAGAACATAGTAGATTTGGCATTGGTTTTTGCCTTTTTTATGGATTTTATCTTGGATTTGGTAAACTAGGCCAATTAAGGAGTTGTTACTTTATATTTTTGTTTGGTTACATTTGAAATCAGTTTAATACAAAATCTTCGATTTTCACACGACATTGCAGAGGTCACATCTTTTGCAAAGCGCAATAAGATTTTGAACTAAACCCAGTTGTCGATATCATTATTGTATTACTTTTTTTTTTTTTTTTTTTTTTAAAATTTTTTGTTTTTTTTTTTTTTTTTTTTTTTTTTTTTTTTTTTTTAATACATGAATTGGCGTTCTTTATTTTTTTTTAGGCTGAAGTAAATATAGATTTTGTTGAAAAGGATTCCGATACACTTCAAATTTCTATTTAGTTATTGGTTAATGAGATTAATATTAAAAATATTTTTGAAATATGGGCTCTTCGAGTAGTTACTTCACAAAAAATCTGTCATTTTGTTCTACTTTTAACAAATATTATACATATTTGCACATGCTTAGGGCTTGTAAATCGTGGAATAATCTGTCGGCACTTTTTTCAAATAATGCTATGCAGTGATATGGCGCGTTTTTATATTTCATTTATTTCATCAAGATGGTATTGTGATAAATATCCTGATCCATATGAACAACCATATTATATTGCGCAAAAATTTAACAAAGGCCAATTACTTGGAAAACCTTTAACAAAAGCAGCTAATGTTTGGTATCTTCTGGAATCTGATCATAGTCAACACAATTACAAAATTATTAATGAACGTTGATTTTATGGAGAGCTCTAGAGTGTTGCACGAAGCATTATACAAAAGGCTTAAAAAAACAAGATCATACTGTAATAAAAAAACTACAAAATATTCTTGAAGAATTGGTTACTACTGATGAGGAGGATGAAGAAGATGAAGACATGAGGAAGATGAGGAAAATGAAGAGCATGAAGAAGATGATAACGATGAAGTCCCATTTGATCTTCAAAATCCTCAAAGAAAACCTAAAAGAGGACAACCTAAAGGTACCAAACGAATTAAATTATTCACCAAAGTTTTAAAAAAAAACGAAAATGTCGTATTTGTAGAAAGTATGGACATAATTCAAGCACATGTAAAAAAAATAAACCATCAAGCTAACCAAGTTATAAAGTAGATTATAAGGTAAAAAATCAGAATTATCGTACTATTTATTGACAACAAAAAAAATTTTATATTAACTTTTACAAATTACAGACTATATGTAACATGCAAATTTGTACTTAGCAGCAAAATTCTTTAAAAAAACTTTCAAATAATTATCTTGAATTACTTGATGGCAAAGAAAATTTTAATATAGTCATTAATGTTGGTGAATCTCCAAACACTATAAGGTATATACAATGCTTTAATGTTAAGAAATTATAAAAGCATACGGTTCCCTGAGATATAAGGAATCTTACCAAATAAATCGTTTAATTTAACAATTGTGTTGAGAGAATTGTGAGATATCCCTATGCATTGTAAAACTACCATTTTTTCTTTTTTTAAATTACAGTATAAATTTGTAAACACTTCTACATAACCTTCAAAAAAGTAATCATCTATAATCATTCAAAACTCTACATATAAAAAGAACTTACTTATATATAGTTACATACCGGATAGTTGCGAATAAGGAATTGTTTTGTCTAATATATAGTTATTGCAAAGCAGACAATTACTATGTATCGCTTATATGAAATTGAGGCTTATATGAAAAAGGTAATAGCATATGATTTTATGCAATAGAGATTATAGATATGCATGTGATTGAGATTAAAGTTTAAAAATACTTATGCATACAGCAGAGATTATAAAGATATGTGTGAGAGAATCTCAGTGCTTTCTTACTTGATGTCCGATTATAATCTGCTCCTGCCATCACTTATTCATTGACCTAGCGCCCTGCTTGTTGTTATGTGTAACAAGTTGAATGCGCCACACAGCATGGGGTCAAACTTATAAAAGTTGATATTGTTATGTGTCTATACAAAAATTTATATCATGTATAATGAGTTGTGGGCTCGAACTCACCATTATGAAAGAATGCGCCACACTTTGGCGTTGGCGATCCACAAATATCCAGCGTGCAAGTAATACAAACTTTTAAAAAGAAATGAGCCGATCAAAAAACATGAATGTAATAATAAGATCAGGTGACTAATATATTAGGGGAGCGCTATTTATCATCTGATTTTTTGCTACTAAGAGGCTACCCCCCTACCCCCTACCTGATCGTCAAATACTGTGATTTGATTGGCTAAAATTATTAAAATTTTAAATATTTTAAACTTTAATATTAAATAACACTTGAACCAGCGATCCATTTTGGATGATTTTACTACCAAAATGTTCGCCTCAATGAGACGATTCCAACGAGCCTAAAATCATCAAAATCCAATCACAGGATCCCAAGATCGTTATAGATTTGTATTGCTTTAATTTATTATTTTCGTATATATTAAAAATTATTATTAAAGATCTTATAAAATTTAATATTAAATAACTCTTGAACCAGTGATCCGATTTGGATAATTTTACTACCAAAATGCTCGTCTCAATGAGACGATTCTAATGAACCTAAAATCGTTAAATTCTGATCACGGGATCCAGAGATCATTATAGATTTGTATTATTTTTAATAGATTATATTAAAATAACACAAACTATAACAATCTCTGGATCCCGTAATCAGAATTTAGCGATTTTAGGTTCATTAGAATCGTCTCATTAAGACGAGCATTTTGGTAGTAAATCATCCAAATCGGATCACTTAAAGTTTATAAGATCTTTAATAATAATTTTTAATATATACGAAAATAATAAATTAAAGCAATACAAACCTATAACGATCTTGGGATCCTGTGATTGGATTTTGATGATTTTAGGCTCGTTGGAATCGTCTCATTGAGGCGAACATTTTGGTAGTAAAATCATCCAAAACGGATCGCTGGTTCAAGAGTTATTTAATATTAAAGTTTAAAAATTTTTAAAATTTTTAATAATTTTAGCCAATCAAAAGTTATCTGCTATTAGGACCTGATAATTTTCTGACCCTCCCCTCCCTACCCTAAAAATCAGATGATAAATGGCGCTCCCTTTACAATAAGACCACGATCCATTTTTGCTCAAGCCTTAATTCATTTCTAATTATTTTTCGATGAAAATTCGAACGAAGCCTTTATTTATTCCTAATTATTTTTCGACGAAAATTAGATTTAAAAAATTGTATAAAACTTCAATTCCTATTCTTTGGCAATATCCACTTTCGTTCAATGAAGTATTTATATTTCTTGTTGTCATTATTGGGGGTAGTATTGGAAGCTTCAAGGCTACTAAGAGCAGATTCGTATATTTTTAATTTATTACTTAATTCTTGACTACTTATCTGATAGCTGCTTGAACTTCTTGCCGAAGACGAAAAATTCGGTTTAAAAAAATTAAATTTCGATTCCTACCGGTATTCTTTGGCAAGGTTTTATATTTCTCGTTTCTTGTCAAAGACGAAAAATTCAGTTTTAAAAAAGTTAAACCAAATTTCGATTCCTACCGGTATTCTTTGGCAAGGTATTTATATTTCTTGTTTCTTGTCAAGGACAAAAAATTCGTTTTTAAAAAAATTAAACTAAATTTCAATTTCTATTCTGGCAGAATCCATTTTGTTCAAATGAAAACATTAATTCATTTCTCGTTTCTTGTCGAAGACGAAAAATTCGGTTTTAAAAAATTAAATTAAATTTCAATCCCTATTCTTTGGCAAGGCATTTATTCATTTCTAATTATTTTTGTTTTTTGTCAAAGATGAAAATTTCTTCAAAAAATTAAACCAAATTTCGATTTCTATTCTTTGGCAAGATCCATTTGCGTTCAAACAAAGCATTTATTTTTTTAATTATTTTTTGTTTCTTGTCAAAGATGAAAAATACATAATCTCCAGAACCAACTGTACAGTACTATAGTATTTAATTTTAGAAACTTATAAGTAATCTAATAATGTCGGAATTGTATACAAGCAATATGTGTTATTTGAGGATCTTGAGTAGGAATGCCTTTCGATCATTTTCTTGTATTTTCTGGATCTATGTAAAAGCTTAATACAAAAATCAAAGACTTCATGTACTATATAGCTGCTAAAATATTTGGAAAGCATTTCTTCAAATGCATTATGGGCAAAATTAATAATCTTGAGATTTAGTTATCTAATAGAGTTTTTGCAAAGGACGAAAAAGTGAAATAAAAAAATCATAAAAATGGTTTATTTTATTTTGATATAACGATATGATATATGACATCGAATTTAATATCAAACTTGATATTAATTTACAAACATCAAATTTAAAATCAACTTAAATTGCTTTTAAGTTTCGTACCAACTTGGGTTGCATTTAAAATTCTGTTCCAACCTATGTGGATTCTAAATCCACAATAATTCTATTTTGATGTACGAAATTAATATCTTGGTCGCTTGGAATTCTAACCTGAGATTTATAGTCGACAAATTCATGATCATATTTAACTTTTTAATAGCGACACCTGCATTCGTTATAAAAGTTTTTTTTATAAATTTTCGTTCAAACTAAGCGGACCGAACATGTTGAAACGAAATTTACAATCATTGACATTATTGTTATGACTATCATAAAATGATCATTATGATACAAATAGCTTTTATTAATTATGATATGTATCATTTCAAATCAATAATCGGTTGAAAAATCATTCAGTAAAACAAAAATTTTTTTATTAAATTGTTTAGCCAGCATAACGAAAGATCACAAAAAATAAAAAGAGTATATTCAAGCAATTGATTGTAATGTTTGAGCATCATCACAATCATTCTTTAATGATTGAGATGCTTTTAAACACACTATATCGATATCAGCTATTACATTATTATAATGTCACAAATAATTGATACATATATGTCTAGTGTCGCTTCTTTTTCACACCCTAATTTTCAATTACACCACATCTTGGTAATTAAGACCAGTTTAGCTCAAAGTTCTGTCTAATCTCATGAATTCGTGCTCTTACAAAACTGAAACCTACAAAAAAGAGAGAAAAATCAGTTCAAGCGCGAAAAAAAAAGAGAAAACGATTAAATTGAAACTGGTACTTATCTTCAAGACCAGGTGAGACCAAAACCCTGTCTAATCTCTATACCCGGCGTTAATTCACGTTTCAGCGAAACTGAAACCTACAAAAAAGAGAGAAAAGATAGTTTAAATGCGGAAAAAAAATGCTGAAATTGAGTCCAAAACCCTATCTAATCTCCACATAAGACGTTAATTCACGTTCTGACGAAACTGAAGTCTACAGAAAAGAGAAAAAAAGTTATTTCAAGCGCGGGAAAAAAAAGAACTGACGAAATTGAAACTGGTACAGTAATTATCTTCGGGACCAGTTGAGACCAAAACTCTGTATAATGACGTTCCAGTGAAACTGAAACCTACAGAAAAGAGAGAAAAGTTATTTCAAGCGCGTAAAAAAAAAGAGACGACAATATCAAAACTGGTACTTATTTTCAGGACCATTTTGAGTTCAAAACACTATCTAATCTCTATATCTAGCGTTAATTCACGTTCCGGCGAAACTGAACCCTACAAAAAAGAGAAGTGCGAGAAAAAACCCCACCCGAAATTGAATCTGGTACCTATTATTCTGAATTCGTGTTCTAGCGAAAACGATACCTGTAAAGTTATTTCAAGCACAGAAAAAAAAAGAACCAACGTAATTGCAACTGGTATTTACTTTTAATACCAGTATCCTGTCTAACCAGTTTGAATTTGTGTTCTGGCGAAACTGAAGCCTATAGAAAAAAGAGAATAGTTATTTCAATCGCAGAAAAAAAAAAAGATGACAAATAAAACTTATATTCTTATTTTTTAAAACCAGCATTCAATTCCAAACTCTGTCTAAGCTTCACATTACAGACTACTCAGCGTTAATTCGTGTTCCGGCGAAACTAATGCCTACGAAAAAAAAAAGTTAGCTAAATTATAAAAAAAAAAATTAATAAAATAGAACTGGTACTCGCTATATGATTATACCTGGGGTAATTCATGCTTCGATGAAGTCATATCTACAAAAAGAACGAAGAGTTAGTCAAACAAAAAAAAAAAAATAAATAAACAATTGTAAAATTGTTACTTATCTTAGTTCTGGCCATGTTCATTATTTTTTTTAAAAAAAAAAAGTTAAATGTCGTGAAGCAATCTAGAAGCAAACAAATCTAGATTTCAAGATTTAGATCTAGACCTAACCGACCACCTAATCCGATACTGGTGATCGATCACTGCCGGCGACAAACTTACATTACTATAAAAATTTTAACCAATCAAAAAAGGAGTGCGACATGTCGCGGGTGCGACAAATTTATATTTCCATATTATATATATATATTATATAAAAGAGTATGCCGACATAGAGAAGCTGTCTGGTTGTCACTCTCCAAGTGATAGATCTAGAGTTCAAATCCTACTGGAGACGAATTGAAAAATAGACCTGTGTTACAGTAATTCGATTGGTCAGGTATATTACCTGTAACCTTGGTACCACTATCTTAAATAGGAGCATTGGTGCAGTTGTGTAAGTTATACAGACGAATTCAAGGGACCAGAACAATTGAACCCGTTTGGCAAGCCCCGAGTAAGGAGGTAAAAAAGATTCTTCTATAGTGCTACAGAAGCTCTTTCAACCGGAGAACTGAACGGAACATACCCTATGGCAAGAGAGGGCACAAACCTGGCTGCTAGAGTCATACCGGAGGAAAAGAACCTATGTTTCAAAAGTGGGTACCAAGAAAAGGGAGTCCATCGGCACATAGAGCCGGGCAGACCAATCTTTTCGGGCCAAATGGCTTGGTAGTTTGGGAGGGATTGGTATAAAGTTGGAAGTATCAGATGTGAATGCTGGGGATCAGAATGAACCTTGCAAGGGCAGACAAAACTGACTGATCAACAAGAAGTAGAAGCATGGAGGTGTGTACATGTCAAAGCCCAACGAAGCTCTGGGTGTACCCATATGGGAGTCTTAGGATGTTAAGAGGATCTGGGACCACCAGTAACAGGTATAGCTAGTATAAGTACATGTAGTAGTAGATCGAGTTGGCTGAGCCTCATGACGCCATCCAACTATATCAGGGACTGGAAGCTTCGGCAAAACATGCCTAGGTACTCGGCACCATAGTCAGGAGTACAGTTATTCACACATTTCTGAATTCAGAATGCTAAATTCTGGGTCCCCAAGTCGCAGAAAAATTGGCTAGTTGCAGCAGCATACAGGCTTGAGATACTTACCCAATGTGGTAGAGGCAGCTGCATGGCTTGAGATACGAACTCCCGAAAAGTACGCTAGTAAGGAACTGGGTATACCAATTTGGAAGCAGAAAATGCCTACCTGGAACTATATACACCAAATTGGAAGTGATGATATTAGGAATGTGGATAAAGTGGTGGACATGTGAATACTAACGATTGGTTGGGGAAAAGGAACATCCAAAACCAGGCTGACTATATAAATGGGAGTATGGTAAGCTCTGGTAGGTTTAGGTTATGGATAAAATAGTCCAAGTCTTGGCACTTAGTAGATAGTATAATAGTTGTAAGCAATATATTGTAACGATTAATATACACTCAATAAAGTCCAGAGACATGACCTCACCTTAACATTAAAAATATATATATATATATCATATATAATATATATATATATTATATATATTTTTTTTGAATCTAATTGGTCAATTGGCTATTTTGTATAATATAATCAGGGTTTTGACCATGTATCTATGGTAAAAATTATGTAATAAATGGTATTCCCTAAAGTGTATATTCAAATTAAAGTATAATGCTAATTTTTTTTTTTTTTGTTGTTAAGGTGTGATCATGCCTCTAACTTTATTGGATATATATTAACTGTTACAATATATTGTTTTACAATTATTATACTATCCATTAAGTATCAAGACTTGGACTATTTTATCCATAACCTAAACCTACTAGAGCCTACCATATTCCCATTTATATAGCTAGCCTGGTTTTTGGACATCCCTTTTCCCCAACCAACAGTTAGTATTCACATGTCCACCACTTTTCCACATTTCCTACTATTATTACTCCCAATTTGGTATATGTGATTCCAGGTAGGTGCTTTCTGCTTCCAAATTGGTATACCCAGTTTCCTTACTAGCGTACTTCATGGAAGTTCATATCTCAAGCCATGCAGCTGCCTCTACCACATTGGGTAAGTATCTCAAGCCTGCATACTGCTGCAACTAGCCAATTTTCCTGCGACTTGGGCCCAAAATTTAATATTCCGAATTCAGAAATGTGCAAACGACTGTACTTCCCGCTATGGTGACGAGTACCCAGGCATTTATTTCCAGAAGCTTCCAGTTCCTGATATAGTTGAATGGCATTATGAGGCTTGGCCAACCTGACTTTTGTACCACTACATGCACTTATACCAGCTATACCAGTTACTGGTGGTTCCAGATTCTTTTAACATTTTAAAACTCCCATATGGGTGCACCCAAAGCTCTGTCGGGCTTTGACACGTACACACCTCCATACTTCCACTTCTTGTTGGTTGGTCAGTTCCGTCTGCCCTTGTGAAGTTCACTAAACCCAGTACCTGGTCAGTTACTCTTTGGATCCTTTTCTCTAGTCATTCCAGACTACCAATCCAGTTGGTCCGGAAGGATCAGTCTGCCAGGCTTTGGGTGCCTAAGGTCTCCCTTTCCTTGGTTCTTGCTTCTATAACACATGACCTTTTCCTCTGGTGCGACTCCGGCGGCCAGATTGGTGGGCCTCCTTTTGCCATAGGAGCTCTTGCCTGTTCAAATTTTTCAGTCAGTTATCACCAAAATCTTTTTTCCCGGTACCATTGTAAGTCCAGCTACCTCTCCACTTGGGACTTGCCAAATGGGTTTCAGTTGTTCCGGTCCCTTGAATTTGTCTGTGTAACTTATACAACTACGCTAAAGATCCCATTCAAAATGGTGGTACTAAGGTTACAAGTAATATACTCGACCGATCAATAAACAAATGTTACCGTAATATAGACCTATTTTTTAATTCGTCTTCAGTGGGATTTGAACTCTAGACCTGCCACTTGGGGGTGACAACCAGACAGCTTCTCTATGTCATCACACCCTTATAATGCTAATTATTGATTAACATAATGATCAATGCATAGCAATTTTGATTAGTTTGATAATAATTGATAATTTGATCTATATTGATTACTTATCTATTTTCATTATTAATTAATTTTTGATATAAATTGATTTATAACAAGTTAATCAATGTATGATGTTTAATTTTAATTGATATAAAATGATTATATGTTATAAATCAATATATAGATACTTAAAATATTTTGTAATGTATAAAGTTTAGTACAAAAAATAAAAACTTTTTAATATTAAAATAAAAAAGTTTTTATATTAGTTATATTGACTTAGCCAAATTACCTCTTTTTTTATCTTATTAAAATTTTAAATAAAAAATATTAGTATTAAGGCGATACAAATAAATAAACTAGTTTATATAACATTCAAAAAATTTTTGGACCCGGCTACCAGAAGTTTTTTTATATATGTAAAAATTTTTATAAGTAATAACTGGTAATAGATCATTGATCAATTATAGTGCTCTTATCAGTCGTTATGCATAATCATTCAAGGTCATTAGATTGGTTATAATTTATAACTGATTGTATAATTGTGATTAAAAAAAACTAGATAGCTGTGCAATAATTAGTACTGAATTCAGATACTTAAATAGATATTGAATATACAATTAAATATGAGATACTATAATTTAAAGCAAAAAAAACATTCAAAAGATTTTAAGATCTTAATTGGAGTCTGTAAATTTGCATACTTTACGATATATTTTTAGGTCAATATACAAAATTTTAAATAGTATTGGTTGGCAAATAAATATTATGCTCATATACAAATTACAAATACAGAATTTAAATGTAAAGGATATTTAACAACTATTGGTTAGTAGAGTAGGTTATCTTCTTTTTTACTATCACTTGTCTTTTAGTGAAGGCTGGTTCTATTATCCTGCTTTTCGCTCAGTAATAAATTAAGGAAGTATAAGGATTTTTTATTTGAGATTAGTATCACAACTATGAAGTAGTACAAGGTGTGGTTAGGTTCGGGTGGCTTCAGAAGTATGTAAAGGCCTCATGTTTAGTAGTTAGGCTACTGCAATAGCTGTGCACAGACTTCCTGATAGATGATGAAGCTTTGCAAATGCAATACAAGAATCTCACATTGTAGATTAAGCTCTGTAATTGCAATAGTAGCACAAACAAAATTCATATTTGATGATTAGGTTTCGTATCTGCTAAAATAGTGATTAGACAAGAACTTTATAATGTAAATTAATATTTATTAGGCACTGCAACTGTGATAACTATAGATGCTAGTGAAATGTGTCGAAATGTGGTGAATAATTTCACTACTATTGGTGAAATTGGTGGTGAATTAGTGAAATTGGTGAAATTACTTTCACTAGCATCTATAAAGATAATATTGCAAGAGTCTCGTGTTTGAAATTAGGTATCATAACTGTAATAGCAGTACAAGGACATCATGTTTATACTAGGCTCCGTGGCTACAATAGTACAGTAGTTCAAGGCTTTTGTATATTATTGATTAGGCTCTATAGCTGCGATAGTAGTGCAAAACCTCTTATTTGGTCATGAAGCTCATAAGGCAAAAACCCTATAATAATAATTAGGCTTTGTAATTGCGATAACAGTATGAGGCCTCGTGTTTAGTGGTTAGTAGACAAGAACCTCACATTGATAATTAGTATCTGCGTTTGCAATAGCTGTACAAGAACTTCACTAATAATTAGGCAGAGTCCTCAAGTTGATATTTAGGCTTCATGCTGTGATAGCAGTGCAAGGACCTCACATTGTAATTAGGTTTCGCAGCTGCAATAACAGTGCAAGGACCTTATATTTAATAATTAAGCTCCGCCACTGCAATAGCAGTGCATGGACCTCAAAAATTGATGATTAGGCTCCATAGCTACAATAGCAGTGCGAGAACTTATAGGTATCCATATCGCTACATAATACTAATAAACAGATTATTGCTATAGTCATGTGATTCTTCTCAGTCTGTGCGAAGATGAAATAGATTATAAGACAAATAGAATATAATATCTCTTTAGAGTCTGGTTTTCTAATATATTTTATATAGTGCTTGTAATTGATAGTAAATGGAATTTCCATATATTTTTTCTTCATTCAAACAAAGTTATCTAATTGAGCAATAATAATTGACTATATACATACTAGTCTAGTGGAATAAGAAGTTAAATAAGAAGTGAGCAGCTCATATTAAACACTTAAACCAATAAATAATCGCTGCACTTAGAGACTAAATCAATATGAATAAAAGTTAAATGAGAAATGAATGTTAATTATACTCAATTTCCAAATTGATTGATTGCTAGATTACTGTATGAATTGTAACAAAATCGATATAACATGACTGAAGATGTCAGGTATATATGTGAATTGGAATAAGCGACACATATATATTAATATTATAGTTTAATTCTGTAAAATAAACGTCTTTATAGCAAAGCATAAAGGTTTAAATTTTATATCTGCTTAGTATGATAAGTGTTCTTTTGAGAAGCTATTTCCAAAATATCTAGTATGTTATAAAAAAGTTAACATAATATTTGAATCTGAATTTAAATGGACTAGAATACATAACATGCCTAATATTATAATGCACATGCACAAGTAAATATTAATGGAGCTTTTGTTTTTTTAAAAAAAAAGGCAAAAAAAAAAAAGATGTAATGGCAAAATTAACTTTGATTAATTATATTGCAAAATTGAAAATGATAGTTCCTAAATAAAGTATATTTGATTTAAAATTTTTTTCTGAAGTTCAACATGTTTTGTAATGATTTGGCTGTTTTAGGAAAAAATTTTCCTGAGAATCATACTGCACTGATATAAAATTCAAACTTTTACTATGCAATTGTTATAAAGATATTTATTTTGCAGAATCAACTATATATCGATATACATATATGCATATTACAAATTCCAGTTTACTCTAGATACAAGTAGCAATGATAATAATGTTTACATAAACAGCTTCAATTTAGAACTGCACAGTATGAACCTATAATCGAATGATTTCCATTTTATAGACTAGAAAATATTGAAAAGTACTATATACAAATTGATTTTTGAGATAATTATATAAGACTTCATAAACATAAACTATTCAGCACAATTATGTTCAAGACCTTGACTGGTACTATGAAAAGCCTTTTCAATCTTTAAATACTATTAATTGTACAACTTATTTAACAATCATTGAACTAATTTGATCATATAATTAATAAAATTTGACAATCATAAGAAATGCACTTTATAGGATAATGAATTTAAAATATATAGATTGGCTCAGGATACAAAAATGAACAAATATGTTGGCTTTAAGTTGAAAATTGCTTGAAGTTTTATACTTGCCTAAAATTACATTAATGCAATTTTTAATTTCAAACACGACAAATATATGATAATATTTTAATATGCAATCAATGGATTCGGGCCTGTCTAAAAAAAGTCAAGTGATATTTATGGGATCATTCTGTACATTGCCTTTGAGCATTTCCAATCAATTCTCTTTACAGATAACTTAGTTTATCAACAATTAATTTACTAACAAGGTTTATTTTACTAAAGATTAATTCGCAGACAATTTCATTTTATAAACAATATAATTACCAACAGGTCATTTCATATACAAAGCAATTCTAGCATTGCTATTAAGAGTACAGTTTATAAAAAAACTTGTCTGTGAAATGAACCACTGGTCAAATGAAATAAACTTATCTGTAAATTAATTATTGGTTACAGAAAATTAATTAATTGTCAATGAACTAAGTTGTCTGTGAAGTGATTGTTGGTAAAATAATTCCAGGATCTTGCAAGGTCAAAATTTTATACAAGCTGCAGGCATATATCAGATATGAATTCGGTGATATCAACTAACCAAAGGCCTTTTAATAGTTATCTATTTGATTTTAGTATTAATAGATATATTAGAAAATTGTGACAAGAATTTTTCCTAGAAATCTTGACTGTTATGTTGATTTATTAATATATTCTGATTATCAACAATCATGCATTTTGATTGGTTAATTATCTACTTTGGTATAAAAAAAAAATTTGTACTCAGCAATTTTTGGACCTGGCTAGATATGAAAACCAGTTTATTTTTTTTGCATTGCCTAAAGTACATTTTAGCAAAGTTTTAAATAAAAATTATTTTTTATTATTGTAAAATAATTTTTTAAACTGTACTAAATTTAGTACAAAGGGCCTACAGATACCCATTAATTTGACCAATTAGAATTGTAAATATTAGAAATCCTACCAATAAGAATTTAGCTATTTTTTGTTAACTAGTCAAATTTCAATCAACCTAAAAATCAAAAATTTTATTAATATAAAGAAAAAATTTTAATCTATATATTATAAAGTTTTAGTAAAGTTTAGTTGCAGCCTTAAAAACTTTTACTAATAGCATATGCTCAATATTTGTATAAAAAATTTTTAGCCACACGAGATCATATGACAAATGATCTACATTCACCCCACAAAATTCCAAAAAACAGATTCCTGAAAAAGCATAATACCACCCAAGTTGGCCAGCATTAGTTATATTGCTGGCTGATTTAGTCAGTATTATATTCCTTCGGGATTTAGTGGTAAAATTAGGGTTTATGGCGCGCCAAAAAAAAAATTTTGTCATGTCAAAATTTGTGCCATGGCATGCTATATTATATTATTTATAATACTGTAAGTACGTATCTAAATTTATTACACTATACCCAATGGCATGTCAAATTTGTCTTAGGCATGCCACCATTGGCAATGCCTTTGCCACTATGCCAGACACCCTAGGTAAAACCCATATGAAAATATAAGCAGCAAAAAAATTCGTAATTTTAACTGCATCCAAGAATCATTAACAAAATTCAATGATCACGTGATAGCCAAAATTTTAAGGAAAATTTACGAAGGGTAAAACCTGAGTTGTAAGCTAGTAAAATCCGTATAATCAACACATGAGGCTTTTATATAATAAAATAATAAAATGCAGAGCTACACAGCTGATTTCACTCAGGGTTCACCCTGTTCTAAAAATTTCCAAACACTAAACTGTGATTCACTATTGGTTAATAATCACATGCCGAATAAATTTCGTTTGGATGCTGAGGTGGTTGGCTTTAGACGACCCTGTAGGACATAAGAGTATCATCAAACAATCCCATCAGTCCAGGTGGCAGTCCAAAATTTGGTCATTGTACTCAAAAGCACAACTTCAATGTAATTTGAATGCTTCCAGTATTTATGTCCCATTAAATTGTTACTGATTCTGCGTTGTACATGATGTATTGATGTATTGAATCCATGTGGGTTGCTTAGGAATATCACTTGTGGGTGGATTTAATGCTCATATATGGCATCACTGCAACTCTAAGTTTCGCATAATAGCTATAATATCTTTAGTAATTCACAAAAGCATTAAAGTCTTTCAAGTTAAAATGCGTGAATCTCTACAAAATTCTCAATACAGACCTCGATGGGAAGAAGACTTTGGAATATTAACGATGGCTTGTGTACGTTGTGAATTTTGTGTAGTAGAAGCCCTAAAGACACGATTCCAACCATTTAACGTTCTCAAAACTATTGCGACTCAAAAGTGCGCTAATATAGATCTCAATTAAATTCAGTTAAGTTTCACCCTAAAATCAAAGAATCGCGTTATAGAAATATCATTTTAAGCAACATTTGTTGTATCACCGTATCACCGATCTATCCATTAAAATCTGATTGGCCATTATAAATATTTAGGCGTCCGCAGTAATTCATTAACTATAAACTTTAACGGTGATAGCACCATATAACTAGTATTATACCAATACCAGTAGTCCAGTGGTGCTAATCATGGCTAACGAACATCCACAACCCAACATTACTCATGCTGAGGAAAGTTTAGCTTTTCAACCAACACAGCAAAGCATATACGGCTCAACATTTGGACGTTCATTTTCCGCATCGCCTCCGCCTCGGATTCCAAACAATAACCCAAGTTTTGGGGGTATGAAAGAAATTTTTTAGATTTGTTTCTATCAAGATTTTGTAATTCATTTAATTTTACTTTTAGCCTTGTCGGAAGTAAATAAATCATAATTGATATATTATTATTACTTAGGAGCTTATGATATTGAAGCCACACTTAACAGTTCATTATCCGCGCTGACAGATGATGATCATACAGAATTTGAAAAATTAATACGAAGTCCCGGTCTTGAGGACTCGCCAAAGGTTTGTTACATATATTTCGTATGGTAAATAATTAAATAGAGAGATAAATCAATTAAATGTTTAAAAATGAATAATAATTATGGTTTAAAAATAAAAGGAATCCATTGTATACAGCAAGCCTACACGTTCATCAACCTTACCAACGTTACCATCACAGAGTGATCATAATATTAATGTTTATTCAACAACCAATGTCGCCCCTTCAACGCCATCTCCTTGGACATCTTCAACACCTTTTTCAACAAACCTTTCATCAATTCAAACACATCCAATACATACATTGAACAATACAGAAGGGTATTTCCAATCTCAAACTTCCGATCAATATCCCAATTACAGTAATGGATTCTTTGGATCTAATATTAATATTCGAAGACCTGTTAATTTAAACAATAGTATTCAAGGAAATGGTACCATACATGATGATAAAGGTCATGTAAAATTTGAGCATGGCCAAGGAGGTCCATTAGATTATTACGACCTTAATCCATCTACTAGTGCTGTAGCCCCATCTTCACCTACAAACTATCTTCCCCAACAACAACAGATGCACTATTCATTTAGGTCGTTTGGAAATGCCTTACAACAGCCTCCTTCTCAAACACCACAATCACAGTTGCAATATCAACAGCTTCAATTGCATTTGTTGCAACAACAACAGCAACAACTGCTTCAGCATCAACACCAGCAGCAGCTTCATAAACAACAGCAGCTTAAGCAATTTCGCCTTCCACATTGGAGTACTTCTGTAGGTTCTGATGTCTTACACCGCGGGAATGGTGGAATAGTGACTGATGATGATGATGTTTCTGGGAGTTTGGCTTTGTATGATCCAACAAGTAGTGATGATATTATGTTACAACCACGTGATAATGGAAAATTTACCTCAGGTAATGACGGTAAGGACTTTAATGAGTTAAAATTAGATATGCGTGGCCTTCAGCCTATGATGACTGCACCTCCAGGACTGGAGTTTCGTAGTCCAGCTTCACCGAGATCTGAGCATGCAGAACAATATTTCAGTTCCAAAATGGTGGCAGGTCTTACATCGCCACCTTTAACTAGTGTAAATTCTAAAAACATTTTCGCGAGCGACATGACAGGAAATGGTACTGTTGGACAATCAATCCCTGATTTAACTAGCTCGCTGAACAATATGAGTATAACTAATGGTAGCATAGAAATGCGTAAAGAGACTTCTTCTGATATTTCTAACGTTCAAGTACCGGGACAATCGACATCTAATAAACAACAAAAATCCTGGGCTACTATTGCCGCAAAAACCCCTAAAACATCCAAGCCACCACCAGTAATTACTTCTCAAGAAGTATTAGGTGGGACCTATAGTACGGCTATCTCACCTTCTTCAGCTGTTTCACCTACATCAACGTATGCATCTAGACCATTATCTGCTCCTACTGCTCTGTGGCAAGATAAAAGTAAAATTATTGGAACACCTACAAGTAATGGCATTGGAAGCACATATGCTTCAAGATCCATGGTATCACCACTCTCAATTACACAAACTCCCAGTTCAAGTAAGAAAGATATGTCACAATGGATTGCGGCAAGAGGATATAATCCTAAGACTTTTAACTGCAAGCCGCCGAACGTAAGCATTCATGTGCATGCGCTCTTTCCTTCTAATACTTATATTCTGTGGATAATTTTTGTCATTATTATCATTTTTGAATATAGGCACGATTCTTTGTAATCAAGTCTTACACTGAAGATGATGTTCATAAATCATTAAAGGTTTACTCATTTATGTGTTTTTTTTTTTTTGTTTGTGTGTGTGTGTGTGTGTGCGTGTTTTTTTTTTTTTTGCTAAAATATATGGTTTTATTTTTATAGTATGACATTTGGGCCAGTACAGAAATCGGTAATCGTCGTTTGGATAAAGCTTTTCGTGATAATGCCGATAAAGGTCCAATTTATTTATTCTTCAGTGTCAATGCCAGGTGAAAATACAAAAAGATTTAATTGCAATATATTATGTTTTTTCATATTTATTTATCATTGAAACTTTATTTCAGTGGACATTTTTGCGGTATGGCAGAAATGCTTACTCCAGTGGATTATACAACAAGTAGTAGCGTTTGGGCGCAGGATAAATGGAAAGGTGTATTTAAAGTTAAATGGATTTTCGTTAAAGATATTCCAAATGGCCAACTGAGGCATATTAGAATAGTGTATGTATCGCTAAAATTTAAAATTACATGGTTTTAACGTTTAACGCTCGACTAATGATTATATTTTCATTTTCATGTCATGGGGCATATCACAGGAACAACGAAAATAAACCCGTCACAAATAGTCGTGACACGCAGGAACTGTATCCTGAACCTGGTCGTGAAATGTTGAAAATATTTTTCGATTATCGTAGCAAAACTTCAATACTCGATGATTTCGAATTTTATGATAAACGTCAAGTAGAAATGCGAAAAGATGGGATTGCACAGCAACCAGCGAGTCCTGGGGTAGTGGCTACAAATCCCTACGCTAATATGGCATCTGTATCAGAGCCAAATCCAAATACGAACATTGTTCCTTTAAATGACGTTAATTTGAATGGCAATGTTGACAATCAAAATGACGATTCAGATAATTAATCACGAGGAGCAGGAAATCCGTACTAGTAACATTGATTGAATATATGATGGACTATATTTTGTTTTTGTGAACTTTTTTTTTTTTTTTCATGAATTTATACCTAACAGATTACAAGAATCATGGACGATCTTCAGCTTCATTGCATATACATTGTATATCAAAAAGACTTTTTATCATTACAAAACAGAACTTTCGCCTATATTTTATTATAGCAAAACAAAGGGAGTGCACATATTATTATATTACATTTGTTTTTAATTTTGGGCAAAGAATAGACATTGAATTGTGGGGTATATGATTGATGGGTTCCCTTTTTTTTTCTTTCCTTGCAATAGGCGTTACAAAAGTCATTTCCTTTCTTTTTCTCTAGCCAAAATATATATATTGACTTTTTTTTTTTATATAAATACAAAATTTAATTGTGGGATATGAACTTTATGTATTCAGATGAATTATTTTTGGCCAGTATTCTGCTACTTTAATTGTAAATTCTTGTTGCTTTTTCAATCCCAGTTCTATATATACATTTTTCTTATTATTTTTATAAAATATATAAATATTATATACATTTATAGCTTGTCTATGTGATGAACCTTTGTGTTTTTTATATACGAAATATTTTTATTAAAAATTTTAAATTAGATCATCTCTGTGTTAATAACTATTAAATACAATTTATATATATACTATATAAAAAAACATCAGTATTTAGAGTTGCGTACAAGGTGTCAATGAGTGTAAATTAAAATGGTCTAAATCAAAAATAATTTCGGTGTATAATTTAAAATAAAATTAGTACAACAAATTTTGTTAATACATTTATAACCTGAAATACGTACAATGTGTATTAAATTATTGAATTTTTAATAGCGTATAACGATAAATGTAACGAATCATTCTACAAAGACTTTTCAGATTTACTTAAATAGCTCAGTTCTGTTTTTAAAGGTGTAAATATTTTCAAAAGCTATTTACATAGTTGTTACATACTGTTTCAATATATCCCAATTAAACTTAATAATAAACTTTAGGCTACTCAAACAATTGGTTTTACATCTATATTTTTTGTTACTTTATTACATATCTTAATGCCATAACGTCGTATTAATACAGTAATACGTAAAAAATGATATCGATATATATATATCTGATATATATACCGTTATTTACTGATTTAACTCGAATAAACGTAGTACCGGTACGAACGTACGAACGTATCGGGTATGTAGTAATTTAAAAGCTTCAAATTACTTATTGAAGATATATAACTAATTAAAAATTTTTTGCGATTTTTAATGTGACTAAACAGTTCGCTAAAGTTTGATATTAATAAATAAGGTCAAATTACTTGTTTAGAGATATACAACTTTAATTTTGCCTAAACAGTTCGCTAAAGTTGATATTATACGATGATTTTAACCGATTTAATTAATCAGTTCAGCAGCTCAAGTTCAATGTCGATCGGTTCTGACGGATAACTGATAAAAAATAAGAGAGGTTCCAACCATTAATCTCATCGATAAGAAAGTAACATTGTGCACCAGAATACAAGTACACAGCCGGAAAAAAATGATCACGAGATCCTTATTTTGTGTGATAATTGGTTAATCTAAAAATTCTTCATTTGATGATAGTCCATATTCTTTCTCATGTACGAGCAAGCCAAATCGATAATGACATCGAATACTAAAGAATTTGATAGCTGGAGCGATACTCCCCCTAAACAGGCTGAGGAAGAAAAAGGCTGGGGTGAGCCACCGAAGAATTTATCAAAGAATGAGGACCAGAAAGAAAGTAAAGGTCGCGAATCAGAAGGTTTAGATAAATCCACTGAAAACGAGGGTTGGGGTTCAACAGTAGACAAATCTAGTGAAAATGAAGGCTGGGGATCAGGAGATAAAGTCACTGAAAATGAAGGTTGGGGCCCAGTAGATAAGTCTACTGAAAATGAAGGTTGGGGCTCAGTAGAAAAACCTGTCGAAAAGGAAGGTTGGGGTTCAGCGAATAGTAATGGCTGGAACACTTCTACAACTGATGAATTTGCAAAGGATTATCAAAAACAAGATTATCAAAAGCAAGACAATCAATCTCGAGGAAGACGCGGCGGTGCCCCCCGTGGAAGAGGGAGAGGAGGCCAACAATACTCACGTAATGACCGTGATAATTCCAGAAATGAATTTAGAGGAGAATCAGACTTTAGAGGTCATAACCAACGGTCTTCTTTTTCACGAAGTGGTAACAATAAATATAATGGTATGAAATTTTATATCTATCGAAAACCACAAAATATTTGAGGTAAATTAATTAGAACTTTTATTATATCTTTCATTAAATTATTTTATATAGATAATAATCGTGAGAATGGTGGCAAGGATGAACCTATTGGTGATAAAAGCCCGAATGCGCAAAAATCCGGAAACGCTAATGACAACACTCACACACCTAAATCAGAAAATGCCCCTTATGTGAATAAAGATCGTGTTTTATCCGGTGGGCGTGTCAGAGAGGTTTGTAACTGTTCACTTATTATTAGATAAGGTAGAAAGACTTTAGATTGAAAAACATTTGTTTTACAGAAAGTTGACGAAGAAGAACTAGAAAAACGAATGCAACGAATCCGCCTTCAAAATGAAAAGATTATGGAAAAACGAAAGGTATTTTAAAACGCAAGCGTAGAAGTTATATGTATACATATATATATTGTTTTATTTTTTTAAAATAGATGGTCGAAGAAGATGAAGAAAAATTTCGTAAGGCAGAAGAGGAAAGAAGAAAGAAAGAATTAGAGGACCAAGAAATGCAAAGAAAATTACGTGAAGAGGAGGAGGAGGAAAGAAGAAGACGTGCCTTTCAAAAAAAGCAGTTACAAGAACAACTCGAGTAATCTCCAAATCCATGTTTTTTTTGTTTTTTTTTTTTTTTTTGTTAATTTATATATTCAATTTCATTGGTAATAATCATATCTTTTCCCTAAGCAATGAACGCGAAGAAAATGCCAAACGTAAAATTCAGAATCGTGATGCACGAGAATGGGATAAGGAAAAGGAAGAAAGTGGATGGAGCTCTCCACGACAACAGAGAAAAGGCTCAGATATTCGTTATTCCCCTAATAATCCTTACGTAAAGGGTGGACCTGAGGGCCGCAATAATGACAATGACTATGGAAATCATAACAGAAGAGATTCTAGAGGCAATAATGATTATGGTGGATATAATCCGCGTAATAATGAATCCGGAGGATATGGATCAAGAAATTATCGTGGTGATAGTAACGAGTATCGACGATCTGGACCTAGAAACACTCGCGGTGAAAATAATGAGTACGGTGGTTCAAGAGGTGGTTATCGAGGCGGTGCTGGTGACCGTGGGAGAGGGCGTGGATCAGGTGGGAATTTACGCAGACCCGTAAGACGGTATAGCGACCAACATCGATCCAATAAATCCGCCGAAGAAGGAGGCTTCGGTAGCGGTAATAGTTGGGCTGAACAACAAGAACAGGAAGAAATGTTAGGTAAAGCTAACCTTCCTTGGGAATCAGATGCAAATGAAGATCCTGAGTGGGATAATTCTAGCGGTATCTTTTTCAATTTAATTTTATGCCTTTAATATAATATATTTGTTGGAATTATTAATTGCTATCTTATCATTAATAAGGCTGGAATAACTCCTCTGTCCAAAAAGAAGAACGGGAAAAAAAAGGTTTGATCCGATTTTGCTATATACATTTTTTATAATGTTTAAAATCCATGTTTATTAATGATTTTTTAGGGGTGACTTCCGGTCAAGACGATGGGTGGGGTAAAATGGGTAACCCAGATGAACACTGTGGTTGGGATTAAATTCTTATGGTAAATGCAAAGTCTGTTTCTTCATATCTCACTTCTTTTTAGTTCTCACGTTATATTTTAATTTTTCATGATAGATACACGACTCGTCTAAATACACATTCGAGCCGTCTATGACCAACATAACAATATAACAATAATATACCTAGACTCACTTGGTAAATGTTCTAAAACTATAATTATCTTAATATTGTAAGGAAAATATACTGATCCTTATGACCTTATTAGGTTTAAATCGCTACTTTCGGGTATAATGATGGTTGGTGATTTGTGCTAATCTGCGTACAATTGCCAGAACTGAATCCAATAAATCGTAAATCGGTAAATCTTTATATCATATCTTAATAAATTGTTATATTATTTATTAATATATTTGAATTTTTATAATTGTTTACAGCGTATTTCTTATTGCATTAATGCAAAGGAATTTACAATTTTCAATAATTTCCGTGATCCCCCTTAACATCATTGAAATGCGGAATTTAAAAGAGGTTTATCTCGTAAACTAATGTATACACATACATACATATACATACAACATTACATATTTTTAAATGTATTTCACGTTTATATATAAATATCGTATAAAATATGAATCAAAATTTTGATTTTTTTAACATATTCATAACGTTCCTGATGGATGGAAAAAAAAAAGTTTTTGATTTATGTACTGTTCCTGATAAGGTTCTAAAAAAACTACTACTATCGAGCAAAGCCATGTTGTAAAAATTTGGTGGTCTCATTACCACCCAGTCTGACTGTAAGATCAATATATGTAACATAAAATTCAAAAAAGAATTTCTATGGCAATTAACTTTCGGTCATTGAGTTTTTAACACAAATCTCCTATTTTAAGGATCAATGTTTGGATTAATCACGGATCTTGTTATCAAATTTTAGATTAATAATTGTATAATAATAATAATACAATTCTTTAAGAAACAATTTTGTCATCTTTTTACAAACATTTTTTTTATAGCAATATATAGCAATATATAGCAATACAGTATTAACTCAATCTTGTAATTTATTGGTCGACATGCAGGAATACAGTATACAGCACTGCAGTATGTAACCAAAATTTTCTGAATTGCAAAGTTTAAATTTTTATTTGTTTAGCAAAAAAGATCAATAAAGACCTAAGCAATTGTCATATGACATTCGAGCATTTTAATTGGTTATTAGGCTAGAGACAATTTTTGAAATAATGATTTTTGTACATTGATATGGTTTCCAAGGCCAACATATGTTCACTGTGCGGTTCATAGTAGGTATCATATCTAAGCAATATGCAAGTTATTAGTAACCGAATGGCGCGGTGAATTGATATTAATAATATATACATAACATACCCTTCGCATTCGATCCAACGATGACCATCTGTCTCTTTTAACTCGCCGGTGACCGTTATCAGGGTGCCGGGAGATAATTTACTAATGTCAAATCGTTTATGCAAAATAGACTCAAGGTTAACGCGGCAAGTTGCAGTCGCGTCATCTGAAATAAATAAATAACATTATTTGTAATGTAATTAACGCGCGTCTCGCGAGTAGATAATTCAAGCAGATAGATGATAAATAATGCGATATCGATAAAAAAAAAATTGATATATACCAATAATAAGCATTTCAGAGTTTCTTTTTACGATCACACCATGTACCCTATATTATGTTATTATTTAGTGTTGCTCATTAATCAAATATCTTAAAAGTTTCGCGTCAATATAAACCTGACTCTCGAAAATTTAAACGCGGGTATTCCAAATATATACATAGTTTCAAGTCTTTTACATCTTTTTTGTATATCGCTGAGGAAAAGTCGCACATGAACGTCGAGATCGCAGTTAGACATTGAAATTAAAATTAAAATAAAAGTTAAAACAATAACAGATAGAAACGCGATTTCTCCGATTAAAGCTGAATTTAAATTGGGCCAAATTGGTATAATTTATGCAAAATTATGGTATTAGTGTTACCAGTTACGAAGATCGTAAGTTTTACAAATAACTGTTTTTTAGGTAGTTTTTGTTTGCACATAGGTAACCAGATCATGACATCTGCTGGGACACAATCCGGTAACTTTATTCTTATATTTCAGATTATGCCTACATATTATAACACACTATACTGAGCTTCTTTCGTACTAGGATTTGATAATGCACCCGTGACAAAAAGCCTTCTTTTATGCGTTGGTGGTTGTTCGTTAGTTGCCTATGCTCTTGATTGCAGATCTTTAGCTCATTTACAGCTCATTCCCAATTTGACAACACAACATGAGGTGCGGTTAACTGTTTATATGAAACAATAGTTTTTAGAGTATTTTACGATTAACCAATCCGTTTACACATGCTTTCATATTGTAGTTTTGGCGATTAATAACATCACAATGTATCGCTACGACTTCGGGTGATTTTTTTTTCGGAAGTCTAGTTATGTATCAATTAAGGGTGATCGAACGTCAATTTGGGTCGTCAAAATATGCGGTGAGTGTAAATTTATCTTTAATACGATTGATTTTCAATGTTTAGCACGTACTCATCGAATGAGTTTTTTTGATCTTTGTTAGGCATTTTTTTTAGTGACATCTGCTTTATCAACGATTTTCGAAATTGGTGCACTTGCTGTTGGCAAAAGATATGGGTTGACATCTATTCCTGCAGGACCTTATGGTTTCATATTTGCAGCACTCTATCAATTTTATAAAATAATTCCGCCTAGTAGTCATTACACTTTTCTTGGCATTAATATTAGTAACAAGGCATCCGTATACTTTCTGACAGCTTTACCGGTAGGGAATTCATATTATTATATCTGGTAATATTTTTAATTGATTTATGCCACGCATAGTGACATTATATCCTTTAATACGGACACAAATATATAGTTTCTAGCGTTTCAGTCACCATCATCACTCGTTGCGGGGGTGTGTGGGATTTTGGCAGGAGCAATATATCGAAGTAATTTACTGAATATGAAAGAGTGGCGTTTACCTCAGTTTGTTAATCGATTCGCATCGAGATTTATTTTACCTATATTATCGACAACGCCACGTCGTCGTTCACCAGCAATAGTACTGGATCAAAGAGCGCATGCAGTACAGGATAGAGGGAGAAATCCATCTCCCGCATCATCTGTAATTCGGGTATGTCTGATCAAAGAGCCATCGTCGCATAATTAATAATCAAACACTAATATCGAATCAATTAATTTATATCTTTTAGCAACCAATTATAAATGAAGAGCATGTAGATAATTTGCGATCAATGTTTCCGCAACAATCACAAGAAACTATAACAAGAGCACTTCTTTTATCTGATAATGATATCAATAGAGCAGCTCAATTCCTACTTGATCATCCATAGCAATTTGGACTCGTAGTAAATGAAAATTTGAAATATACAAGTAATGTTTGTAAAAAGTACACAACTAATTTGTTATACAAATTAACACTATTACTAGAGGCATAATGTTATTTGCAAAGACTTCTGATAAAACTTATAAAACATTATATTTGAATGCATTTCATAGGTAAGATTACAAAGCTAATAGATTAAATACTATTATTACTATTATTACTATTTTTGTTAATTTATAGAGTATCTGATTGAAAAGAAAGGTTTGACTTGATATAGTATTGGTTTTTCAGGAAAAAAAAAAAGAAGACAATTTATCAAGTAAAATAACTGAAAAGCAAAATTTAATTTATTGCTTAGCATAAACTTAGCTTATAAATAATATGAACATTAATTAAATTTGTCCGAAGTGTTAATAATTAAAGCTCTTACTAGTTTATGCACTAATCGTTTTTATAGTATTATCAATCTGTCATTACTTGATTGTAAATTTCAATTTTCAGACCAAATATCTGTGATAAAATGTCGATCGTAAATAATGACGTAACAATCCAATGAATGGAGCTTCAGCTATAGCACCAGCATTAATGGTTAAATCGGGCACAGTTATGCTAGATGACAAATATTCCATCTAAGCGAAGATCTAAGGCGTCCCCACATTTAATATTTTTTTCTCCCGGCTAGATTCACTCAGACCAACTGCATGTTTGCCCAAATAAAGGACGCGACATCCATGAGGATAAAACGTGAGGAGTATTTTATTTATCTGTTATGGACACATGCTTATCTAATATTGTATATACGAAAATCATATCACATGATCAATATAAATGCACAATGGTTTTTACAAACCTATTATTGTCGTAACGTTAATATTAAAAGAGTTATGCGTGGCGCAGAAATCTGATGATACACTGTTCGCTAACGTATCGGTAGTTTTTTTTATAATCTATTAAACAAAGAACAATGATGCCTAAATTGTGGATAAATTAGAAATAAAGAATAATCATTTTTCCGAAGATTGTTGGCGTTATTTAATTATCTGGCATAATTTTTGGGGTATTTCAAAGTTGAGATTTGGTAATTTTAGTAGCGATGGGGTTCATCGCTTTCAGACAAATAAAAACGGATAGGGTTATATAACTGTAGCATCCGTGCATTAGTTTTTGGCAACGAATTGTCCGATGCCACGATTCATTTTCAAAGATTAACAATAGGGTCATTATCAGATTTAACATATGTCAGTATCGCATTGTCTTTGTATAGTGAATTCCACCAGGTCGTCGGTCCGCAGGCAAGCTTCGTTGCACTTTCTAAATATGACCCTCTGCATGTGTCACTGCCTGTGACACTTTCGTGTTAATGTTTATATGCAACTTTCGTGTCACCCAAAGTGACACAGACAGTTGTTCATCAAATCAAGATTGAGGTATGTAGTAACCAGTGATCATTATCTATTTATAATATCTCGCCGAGAATATTGGATAAATCTTAGCCAAAGCCTTTTTTTCCCTTTCTTACGCAGGCTCACATACCATATATTGTAAAGAAAGAATTCTTGGTTACTGCCATCTCGCTTCATATACGTGTCATGGCTACTACGGTTTTGTCAGATCGTCAGAGAGAAGAGCTGTAAGTATTCCTTCTTTCTTTGACCAAAAAAAAAGAAATATATTGGTGATTTTCACATCTCTACGTTTGTAAAAGTTGTTAAATGACTTTAAAGTACTCGAAGACCGCTCTAAAATCTTTTATCGCGGTCTCTTTACTGCAAATATTCATAAAAATAACTAGTATTCTTATTCTTTTTGTCATTCTTGCCCGGTTTCTTTATTATTTCATATTCGATAACCTTTTCTTAATCGTAAATAATATACATTAGCCACCGAGCCATACTCGATTATCTTTATGCCACCGGCTATACAGAATCGTTTAATACCCTCAAATCAGAGGCAAGTCAAAGTGATTTTAACCCGGATCCTAAACAAAAATATTCCGGATTGCTAGAGAAAAAATGGACCTCAGTCATTCGATTACAGAAGAAGGTATTTTATCTGAATTTATTTTTAAAATCATGTTAAAAAAATTTTTTTTTTTTATGCTGAAATTGATCTAAATTGATCTATTTCTTTGATATAATTCATCTTGGTTTAAATTTTTGCTATAGTAACTTGTTTTTTTTCAAATTAGATAATGGACTTGGAAGGCAAGATTACACAATTGCAAGATGAACTTAATCAGGCTCCTGTTAGAAAACCCAGCAAATCGGATGACTGGGTGCCGCGCGCTCCTGAAAAATACTCGTTAACAGGACATAGAAATCCAGTTACGCGCGTTACATTTCATCCGATATTTTCCGTATTAGCGTCTGCATCGGAAGATACTACCATAAAAATTTGGGATTATGAAACTGGTGAATTTGAACGTACTCTCAAGGGTCATACCAAGTCAGTTCAAGATATAGCCTTTGATCCGAAAGGAAATTTTTTAGGTATACATTATTTTACGATTTAATATTTATTTCTTGTCTTAATTCGTATTTCTACTAAAATTTGAAAGTTGCCTTGTTTAGTTTCTTGCTCTGCAGATTTGACAATAAAAGTTTGGGATTTGCAAAACGATTATAAATGTGTTAAGACTTTATATGGACATGATCATAGTGTCTCTTCCGTTTCATTCTTACCATCCGGTGATATCATTGTATCTGCCTCGCGTGACAAGACCATTAAATTGTGGGAACTGTCATCAGGGTCGGTACTGGCTAATTTATTCTTTGATCGAATTTCTTAATGCTCAAGTTTATTAAATCTGCCATTTTAACAGGTATTGTACAAAGACTTACAGTGGTCATTTAGAATGGGTACGAATGGTTTCACCAAGTGATGATGGAAAATGGATCACTACTAGTTCAAATGATCAGGTTTGTTGATATATATATATTTATGTAAATATACTTGTATACTATGATGCTACAAACTGACACCTTTATATAAAGACTGCACGTCTTTGGGATGTAACAACTGGAGAATGCAAGATGGAATTTAGAGGTCACGATCACGTTGTAGAATGTTCAATTTTTGCTCCTACCGCTGCAATTCCTTATATACGAGAAATGATAGGGCTTGTTGTTGATGTATGTATATTTTATCAAATTTATCATATTTAAATATTACTTTATTAAAGTTCTTCTTTTTTATTTATTCTAGCCGAAAGCTAATTCCAAAGATCAAATACTCCCTGGTCATTACATTGTGACGGGATCGAGGGATAAGACGATTAAAGTGTGGGATTCGACAGGCCAATGTGTAAAAACATTGGTATGTTATTTTATATATTATGTTAAATTCATTTTATATCGATTCTAAAAGATTCAATTCACTTTTAGGTGGGTCATGATAATTGGGTGCGTGGTTTAGTTTTTCACCCTAGCGGCAAATATCTTCTCAGCGCATCTGATGACAAGACTTTAAAGATATGGGATATGAAAACTGGTCGATGCACGAAAACTTTGGAAGCGCATGCTCATTTTGTTACGTGTATTGCATTTAATAAAGGAAATCCCGTTGTGGCTACAGGGTCTGTGGATCAGACGGTGAAAATTTGGGCACCATTCAGGTGAAGTTAAAACGAAAATAACAAAATAACTCTGCGTTATTATAAAGAGCTTTCGGTATACAAATATTTTGCAAATATATTCAAAATAGATTTTATCTTATTATAAAGGAGTTCATCGTTATGGTACTGGTTCACACCACTTCCCCGTTTTTGTTTTGGTTTTTTTTCAAATTTTTTTTCCGGTAATCTTTTTTATTATCAATTTTCAGAAAAAAAAAATAAATTTTTTTTTTTTTTGTATTCTTTCGATTTTCAAAATTATATAATTGCCAAGTATTTAATAAACGGGTATATAGTGGTGTGATTCTCATAATATGAATCTTCAAAACTATGAGAAGTATGTCATGTTTATGCTGTAAAAAACGTGATGTATTACTTTAACCGAAATATAAACTTTCATATTAAAGGCTCAAGTATTGGGTAAGAATCCAACCATTATGTTCTTTTTAATATATGGTCACGACATACTATATGAATATTATCAATTGATTTTTTTTCAGCCTAAAAATTTTATGATATTGATTACCCGGTATTATTTTATCGATATTATAAACGGTTTATTTTTTTATTGATAATACCGTTTGTTTTGTAACAATAATATTTGACATTTTAAGCAATATTGTTTTATAAAATATTGTATTTTTTTGGTAACATTGTGTCATAAATTGTGTTCATTTGTATCTTTCTTTAAAAAAAATATACACAGCACACAGAATATGCTTTCTTGGTGAAGGAAAAGTTTACATTTAAGTGCTGCAGAGGAAATTCTTGATTTTCGAATTTCACTTTCAAATTCGAATTAAATTCTTATAAGCTCGTTTGCTGCTAAAATGGAAGGTTCGCAATTCCATATAATTTTACTATATATAGATAAAAATGGGATACTGTATATCTAAAACTTTTTTACTGTTAATAATTCTAATTAAAAGTTTTAGAATATATTTAATCACCAAAATTGATCTAGTAGATATTGAGATATTGCCAAAAAAACAATTATTTATATAAAATTTTTATTTTTTAGCAATATTTTATAATTTACAGTACTAGGCTAACTTTGATAATTTAACTACTATTAAAATATGGGGTCTTTGCCTTGAAAATCAAGTTATAAGACATAGTAAATTATATGTTCCATAACTTGATTTTCAAGGCAAAGACCCTATATATCTTTATAGCTTTATGCTTTTAATTACAAATTAAAGTATTAAAAAAATATTATTTATTATTAAATTTATTGTTATTAAAAAACTATTTTATTTTTTATTTTGTTATAAAATAAGAAAGGTTCTTATATATTGTTACAATATTTTACAAATTTTTATAATTAAAATAAGGTATAATTTATTAAAAATATAATAATAGTTAATATATATAATCAATGTTTCTATGAACCTGAACTGAACTTAGATCAAGTTCAGGTTCAGGTTCAATATTGAACCTGAACATTTTTTAAAACACGTTCAAATTCAGGTTCAATATTGAACCTGAATTTGAACATTTTTTAAAATATGTTCAGGTTTAGTTTATTATTAAACTTTTAGAGCTGGTTAGGTTTAATTCAGGTTCAGTTTATAAGTTCATAAACATGTTCTAGTTTAGTTTATATTTATATAGACTAGTGCTTCTAGGTTTGGATTAAGATTTGGTTTAGTTCAGACCTGACTCAAACAGTACTCAAACTCTAAATTTTATTATTTTAAACTTTATACTAAACTCAAACTCAATTATAAGTTTGGTTTGGGCTAGCCCAAAGTTTGCAAACTAGTTTGAGTTTGAATATATATATTGTACCAGAACCCCAAAGAACTCTGATCTGAGTTTGTATAATTTTAGTAGTATTTTAGCCAAATAGATCAGTATTGTTGACTGGAAGCTGGAACTTCACTGGACATCCAGATAATTCTAGCATTCCAGTGGTTTCAGTGAAGTTTTCACTGGAAGGGATTATTTCATTGGAACCAATATAATATTTGCCAATCTAAATATGAATAAGAATTAAGTTATTGTATACACGTGATATTGGGGTGAGTGGGTGAACCAGTTCAGGTAAACTTAATAGTTTATTCGCTGCAAAGAAAATATTTTATAAAAATTATTTACCAAATTTAATAATTTTTTAATGAACTTTTTTTTTTATTACTTGAAATTCTAAATTCACTCGAATCAGTAAAGAATTTCAAACTAATTTAAAGGTGATTCCGAAACTATTTAGCTCATATTTAATTAAAATCATTAAATTAATTTAATCAGCAGCTACAATGTTTATGTATATAATTTTTGAGTTGGTAAAAATTAATAAAATCGCTTATTCTTTATCTTAATTGGCTTAAAAAACTTAATAGTTTATTAAATGTTTATAAAAATTATTTAACAAATTTAATAATTTTTAATTTTTTATTTGAAATTCTAAATTCACTCAAATCAGTAAAGAATTTCGAACTAATTTAAAGGTGATTCCGAAACCATTAGCTCTTATTCAATTAAAAACATTAATCAGCAACTACAATTTTTATATATATAATTTTTGTGTTAGTATAAATTAATAATCTTAATTGCTAAAAAAATTTAAAAATTATTTATGATATACAAAAAGTGATATATTTCAGATCATCCGGCTTCTTTAAAAACTGTTGGATAATCACATTTTGCATCTCTTGAATCAACTCAAGATGCTTTTCATATAATATTCAGTGGTCCTGGAGATCATATGGATTATTTAATTAAATTTAGCTGGATTTGATCCAATATTCTATTTCCATCAAGCCAGCATAGATCGTCTTTTTGCACTTTGGCAAGGAGTGTTAGTATTATTTGTTATTTAAATAAGTATTTTAATTATAAATAACAAAAAATTAATAAACCTTTTTATATGGATGCAACAAAATTTTGCATGCAATGAAACTTATACAGAAGAAATTGGCACAGTATTAGCTGAAAAATACGGATTTAACACTATTTCGAAAGACAAAAACAGTTCTGGAAATTAATAGATATTTGATATATAGAAAATTTTGGTTTATATTCTCAAGTAGAAAAATTTAAAGGACAAGATCCTGAAAAATTACAAACATGAAACGATTTGGAATTCAAATGCAAACATATAATGTTTTTAATTATGACAGATTTTAAGTTCCACTAAAATTTTTATGTTAAAAAAGATATTAGCATAATTCCTATTTTATTAAATGGTCAGGGAGTTAGTAATATTGAATTTTTTCATTTGAACGTAACAAAGTTTATCAATAAAAAAATATATATATATATTTTTAATAGATACATATCTGATACATGTGTATAGACAATTTTTATCAATTTTATTCGATAGCTTTTGTTTTGTCTATTTTTTGGGTTACACTATGAAAATACAAGCAACCTATGTAGCTTTTTAGCATTGTGTAATTTTTCTATGACTGTTGTACTGACAGGTCATAGGCTGTATTATTTTGTATAACTGACTTCAGGTTATAAAATGCATCACTTTTATATAAATCTATATGAATGACTGACGTCTAAATTATATACTACCTGACTCTTGCTACCATATGACTGTTGTTCTGACAGACCACTTTGAAAAACTTACTGGGTAGGAAGGGAGGGTCGATATAACTAAATCGGGTTCGCAAAAGAAAAAGTCTATCTTTTTTTTTTTTTTTTTNTTTTTTTTTTTTTTTTTTTTTTTTTTTTAAATGTTAAAGGTGAGACCTTGCTTTTAATTTGATAGCTTAAGTGATATAGAGGTTTTTCGTTATTACCAGGTATCGAACCTGGGATTTTCTCATCATAAAATGGCGAGCTAACTGTTATACTATAAGGTTTAATATTGAAAAAGTCTATCTTACTTACGAACCTTAACAATACTAAAATATACTTTGAACAATTACTCAACGATTACCTTATACTTACTTTAATTCACTTAATAGTACTGTACCTTACTCTTACTTATACTTACATCCCCTTAATTGATCATCGATTAATCAATCGATCAAATATACAGATATATGATCATAAAAGTTTGTCACATGATCGAGTCTGAATTGATTCGAGACAAAATCTGCCTCAATACTTACATATCGAGCAGACTTTAATGAATTTAAAATTTTTTTTGACTTGCCGAATCCACTAGACCTCACTGAAATTTCCATCTAGTGGTAAAAAAAATGTGACTAGAAGGGTCTAGTGACAACTTATCACTGGAACCTATATATGTTCCAGTTATATCTAGTTAGTTCCAGTAACCCTTCCAGCTCTAGTAATCTTCACTGGACTGGTCTTTTAACAACACTGAAATAGATGTATAAAATAGAGCAAAATTTAAAAAATTTACTATATAAAAATGCAATGTTTAAAGAATTTTTATGCAAAATTTCCTTTTTTAGAATCATCTGAGTTGTATTAGAGTTCTTCAGGGTTTTGTTGTACCCAGATTTGGAATTTGTTCCAATTTGAAATCTGGTCTAATTTTACCTCTAATACTAGCCCTAACCCTAATCCTAAAGTTATCTAAAGTCCTAATTCTGTTACAAAATTCTTATCTGGAGCAGCCTGATTCTGAATTGGAACAAATTTCAAATTTAAATACAAACATATATATATATTTTTGGATATGAACAAGTATACTTAGAGTAAGAAATATAAATCGATTAGTAAAATTTAAAGAATCATAGCATTTTGTATAATTTTATTAATAAAATTATACAGTGCATGATACTTAAAGACTATACAAACTTTAAAAGCCAATCTAAACAGAGTATTAAAAAAAGAAGCTGCTATTTTGTAGCTAAATCAATTTACTACAACTTAGCTTTGTTTTTAACAAATTATATTAAATATTTAAAATATATAGTTTAAAGGCAAAAATACAATAGCAATTTGTTGCTATGCGACCTCCATATAATTGACCAATTATTTTTTAAATTGGTCTTTTTAATTTACTGTAATGCAATATTTTTTTAAATACATATTTTTTCATTGGAGTCATTACTAAAGTCGCCACTTACTGGAGTTGTCGTTGGAGCTTCAGAACTATTATTATTTAGTGCTCTTCTGTAAGTTTTTTTTTATAATTAATTCAGTAGGTTCGTCGTTTTTTATGGCTTTCAATAGGTTCTTTGTTTTCTTTTCAGAAGTTCTTTATCATTTTTCGGTCATTTTTTGATGATGTTTTTTTTTTATAGTTGATTCAGTAGGTTCATCATTTTTATGAGCTTTTAATAGGTTCTTTGTTTTTTTTCGATAAGTTCTTTAGTAGCTCTTCATTATTTTCAGTAGGTTCTTTAGTGGTTCTTCATTGTTTTTAGGTTATTTTTTGATAGATAAGTTTTTTTTTTATAGTATATTTGTTGTTTTTTATAGGCTTTTAATAGGTTCTTTATTTCTTTTCACTAAGTCTTTTGGTAGCTCTTTATTATTTTTGGTAGATACTTCGTCATTTTTCAGTTATTTTTTAGCAGATAAGTTTTTTTTTATAGCCGGCTTGTTGTTTTTTATTGGCTTTTAATAGGTTCTTTGTTTTCTTTTCAGTAAGTTCTTTAGTAGATTTTGTTAGGGGTGTTAAGTCGTTCAAATGAACTGGGTCCGAACCTGGTTCAAACTACTCTTTTTAGCCGTTCATTCAAAGAAAAATTGATGACAAGTTCTTGAACTAGTTTTATAATCTAGTTTATAAACCTGATTTATAAACCCAGATTATAAACTTAGCTTATAAAACTGGTTTGAAAACTCAGCTTATATGAACCCAGTTATAACAAAATCGTAATATGTATGATAAAGAAATTATTAGTAATTAAATATAATTTGTAATACTGATACAGCATGTTGAATCTTTGTATGAAAGTACATATATACATATTATGCATGCTTAGAAAGACATTTTGTCAACCAAAGTTATAGCAAAGTCATATGATTCTATTGTACAGCAAGTTATGATGCAATCTTAGTTTGTTAATATGTACATAGTTTTGTTAGCGTAAAACTTCGAGGTTTCATCTAACTATAAATCTAACATTTATCGTGACTAAATAGAAAATAATTATCCAGGCAGGTCAGACAATATCTGACTTGCCTGGATAATTAATTTCTTACTAGATAATAGCTCTAGTGAACTTAGGTTCATGAACTAGAGTTTGAACTTCAAAGTTAACCTCAAGTTCACACTTTAAGTTTATGAACTCAAGTTTAAACTTTAAAATTGAACTGAAGTTTATAAACTTCAGTTAAGTTCATTTTTTTCTTTGAACTTTATGGGACTGGACCGGAACTGAACTGAACAAACCACTTAATATCCTAGATTTTGTAGGTTCTTTGATAGTTTTTCATTGTTTTTTTGGCTATTTTTTGGCAAATATGTTTTTTTTTATAGTAGGTTTGTTGTTTTTTATGGGCTTTTAATATGTTCTTTGTTTTCTTTCAATAAATCTTTCAGTGGCTCTTTATCGGTTTTAGTAGATTCTTTGGTAGTTCTTTGTCATTTTTTAGTTGTTTTTCGGCAAGTAAGTATTTGTTGCTTTGTTAGTGAGTTCTGGAAGTCCTTCAGTAGTTCTTTGTCATTTTTTGGTAAGTAATTTTGTTATTTTTTGGTAAGTAGGTTGTTTGTCTTTTCTATTAAGCTAGTTCTTTGGTGATTTTTTGTTGTTTCTATGATTTATTGTTTTTTGGTGGGGTTCCCATTGTTTTTCAGTTCATTTGTCATTTTTTCATCCCATTTTTAATCCTGTATTTTATCATGTTTTCTTTCTGTTTTCGATTCTTCCTGTTTTTGATCTATTTTCTTTATAATTTGTACTCGATTAAAAAAAAATAAATTAAATTTAAAAAAAAAATTAAAAATAAAATAAAAATAAAAAATGTAATAAATTAAAGCTTGGAGCTGATTTTATTTTTATATTCTAAACCCAGTTTTAACCTTCTTTTTTTTTTTTTTTATAACTTTTTTCGGAGTACTTTTTTTAAGTATATGTAATCAACCAATCGAATTTGATTGCATGCATCACATGCTCATGTAGATCACGTGATACACGTGATCAAAGTTAATTGGTCGATCACAGGGTTGCCATGGTGACAAGTTGCTATAAAATAATGTCCTAGTTTAAAAATATAGTATTTTTATATAATAATATATAAAAAAGTCAAAAATGAACATATTAAAACAATTAGCCAATCAAATTGTTTTGAATATATATAATAATTTTTTAAAAAATTTTTACCAATCAAAATTGAGAAAATTTGGCCAATCAAATTTAAGCAACTTTAAAAATATTAAAAATCATCTTTTTAAAATAAATTAAAACTTTGAATTTTTAAATTTTAAAAATGTGACAAATATAGTCTTTAAGTATTGCATACTATACAAAGTATCATAGCAGACATTTGTTTTAATTGGTCAAAAAAATATAAACAAGTAAAAAATATGCATAATATAGATCATTATTGTTACACTATTATTTATATTAGTTTTAAAGTACTTTAAATGTTTATTACAATAAAAATTAAATCTAAGAGTTTAACTACTGTTATAGAATAGGTTTTAATGTTGGTAGAAATTAGTTTGAAAATTAGAACTTAATAAGGAAATTTTGTAATAACTGTATTTAGTAATAGTGATATGCGAAATTGATG
>QKWP01002113.1:0-86250 GCA_003550325.1 Gigaspora rosea | reverse complement strand
TTAGCTTAAGTGTTTGAATAAATTCAGAAGCATCAAATTTCTCATTGTTTAATTCTTGTGTACGGTAAATAAAATTATATATATCATCATAGATCCACGTAATTTCCCCTGAAAATTCTTCTTTTAATATAGATAAAATTTGAGATATATCACATCCTGCACGTCGTAATAAAAGAACTCATTTTTTAACATTATCTGGAAGATTTCGTTCTTGTTGAGTAAACCTTAATTCTTCTTGTTTAATCATCGCATGATTGTGTATTTCTTGTAGTGCAATAATATACCATTTATTATTTTCTTTATTTAATGACGCGCGTACCATATATTTGCAACCACATCGTTTTGATTCTCTTTGCCGCTTTGGTTTATCATCATCTTTCTTTGCTACAGGTGTACCTTCGCGTGAACATAAAATTGTTCTTTTACGTATTTCTTTTTCTTTATTTCTATTATCAACTTTACCATATCTAATTGTAAAACCTTGACTAAGACCATATTGCCGAATTGCTTCAAAAAACTCTTCTTGAGTTGAAAAAGATTCTCCAAGTTGTGGATGTGACTTATTTTCTATATTAATCATTTTTGAATATATACGTATTAAAAAAAAATGAAGTTTCGCGTTTAAAAGGTATTGATCTACCGGTATATATAATAAACTTTTTTAATATCATATATAAAATTTGGGTTTAGGTTAAGGTTTTTCTATATTTAACGTAAACCTCGTTGAGGCCTAGAATAAAAAAAAAATTTTAATATAAACCTCTATGAGGTTCATATTAATTAACATAGAACCCGGGTCTAGGCTAAGGTTTCTCAAAAATTTATAATCACTTTTTTTTTTCTTTGCATTAAAATTCGGTCTCAAATATCCTGTACCGCTAAATCACGATCTAGAAAATTGTATTTAAAAGATAATTGTTTAAAAACAATGACTGTGATCAAATTTCTTTGTAGCTTTTTAAGAAAGTCTCATTTTTTGAAAAGATACTAATTGTTAACGCAATGCAAAAAGACTTGGCATTTTTAAATAATTTGAGGTTTAAAATGATCGCTACGTACCAGTTATTTATTTAAGAAATCATCAATTTAATAGCATAATCTTTATTTCTTATTTTAAAATCAATTAAAGTGCATAGAACTACTATAACAGAGATCGTAAATCAGCTACGTTAAATTAATTTGATTTTTTGTCAATAAATTTGGTTGAAATTTATTATGAGGAATGTCTATTAATTTAGTTTCAATATTGGAACAATCGCGTCTACTGATTGAAATGCTTTTTCATACTTATATCTTCATCCTTCATAATATAATTATTGTTTATCGCGTGATACTATCTACTCAACTTTACGGACGTTTCTGGCACGTTAAAGTATTAACACCCATACACTTGCTTGCCAACTCAGGTGTACCTTTAATAAATTCTTAATGTTTTTAAAGTTAAATATGTTTCATCCTTAGTATTATTATAAGAAGTTTTTCCCGTAAAATTTCATATCTGCTCGCTGTAGTGCAATTCTTAATTGTTCTGGATAACCTGATAACCCTAGGTCTCCTCTAAATGATTTTTAACTATGATCCTAATTATTATAACATGAACTCAGGAATTACGTATCATGTGTTCAAATAACAAATCACTTGAAAACTAGTTTACCTAAGCTTACTGCTATAAAATCACACAAAAATGCATAATTTTTTTACATCCTATCTGAGGCAATAAAGATTCTGCGTTTGAGATGAATTTTACTTTATATGTTTCAATAAGGAATTGAATTATTTAATGTATATAAAACGTACCTGCATCTAGAGAATACGCGTTTAGAAGGTGCAAACTGCACAAAAATGTAAACCAAAATACTCGTAAACACACGTAAATACTCGTGTGATGCAATGTTAAATCTTATTTTTTTTTCATACATGTGTAAATTTTATTCTTTTTAATAATTCAGAATTATTATGAAAAATAAGACAACAACGAAATTATAATTATAAAGAATACAAAAAGATAGTAAATTTATTTATAATATAAAAGATCAATGATTTTTTAAAAAAAATAAAAGCATATAACCAATGCAGATGATCTTTTCAATGAAGCTATAAACATGTATCAAAAAGAGACTAAAGATAATGTTATAGAACGTATCAAACGTTAGATAACAAGTGAATCCCACCCATTTTTTTTTGTTTTTGTATGAAATTGGATATATACAGCATATGAAATTTCCAAAATATAGTACGTACAGATAAGAATAGTTTGTATCGATATTTGACATAGTATTATAATATAAATGCAAATGTTAAAATGTTCAGAAATGCATACGTACATACGTACGTACAACGTACGCAAAGTATATATACAATAGATAATGGATCATGCTACCTTCAATTCATTTGAATTACTTATAACAAAATCATTTAAATTTCCATCAGCAGGCATTTTCAAAGCTGCAACGACTTCTGCCATCGGATCTACTACCACTTGATTTTGTGATGAAATTGTATATGGTGTGAAGGTAACTTGTTCTTGTGACATTGGTATACTTGGTGACGTTTGTTTTCTCTTTAAAAAAGTATACATCAATAAATCAGTACTCATAATTGATGATTATTCATAATTCATATAATCTTTAATTATTATTTTACCTTGACATGAAATTGAGATGGAGAATTTGAAGTAAAAGAAGATGAATCTTGAACTTGATTCGATATTGGTATTTGATTAATTTGAGTATCAATAGATTCTGATAATGGATTAATTTCTAAACGTAAAGCTGCTGCAACTTCTGCCATTTGAGTTTTAACCTTTTCTGGCTAATAATGATAAAAAACAAAAATTGAAATAGTTATAATACTGTAATATAGTATAAAATACGTATATAATTAATTGAACAAAGAAAAAAAGAAACAAAAAAATTTACATCAACTTTTCCACTACGTAATTCAGAAATTCCGATATGTCCAGTATGCTATTTAAATTATATAAGTATATAATTAATATAATGAATATAAAAGATTACTATCGGTAAATGTAAAAAGAAAACGCATATATTATTGAATAGATACCTGAAAGTTTGAAGGAAGTCCAATAAGATTTTTATGAATTTTTTTTCGTTTAAAAGTTTTAGATTTTTTTGTATTATTATGTTCGTTATCATGAAAGAAATTTCTTTTTGGAATTGAATTTAATGATTGTGAACTAATTCCAATATTTCTTGGTCTTTGGTTCGGAGAGGCAAGACAATTACCCATTTTTAAAATATTATATTTGATCAAAAAAAAATTTGTTTTCCTTGCTAACGTTTTAATATTTTCTCAAAAAAAAAGTTTTAATCTTTTTTTAAATGTCTTAAATGTCTTAAACGTCTGTTTTTACTATATATATATATATTTTCTGTCGTTAATAAAATTTTTTTTTCCAGTTATTAGTTGTTTCGTCAAAAAAAAAAAAAAAAAGAAACGAAACAACAGTTTTATCATTAAATTTCTTAGATAAGAGGAGAATCTTTTGCACAGAGATTTGTTTCACTAATATATTTATATTCATTAAATTATTTATAGATCATGAAGAAAATTTATTTTAACTTCAAAGAATCCTACTTCTTTGTTTTTTTTTATTAAGGTCACACATAAAACTGCTCGAATCACTTGTTCGTATCACATAATAATATAAAATTCTTAATCACATGAAATATACACTATACTTATCGGGTATGTATACGTTAATATGTAATAATGCGTTACATTATATATATATATATATATATATATTGATATGTACTGTACACGTATGTACTGCGTACAGTTCGTACATACATAAAAGTTTCAGAGTATATTTTTTAAGTTAGAAGACAGAAGAATATAAGATTCATAAACATAGATAAAATTAAACAAAAAACCGTTTGATTCATTGTATTTTATTAATAGCATATAATTAACAAATTCTTTTTATTCATATATATATATATATAAATGCTGATTCGTTTTTTAAAAAGATTAAAGTAGTTAGTAAGGTATGATTTTTTAATTTTCGAAACATAACTTACAAATAAATGATTGTTATAAAAAATCGTGCTATTGTTTATACTATTGTTTGATATACTTTGATTTTTTTTTTTTGAGGTAAATTTGTCCCAAAAATAGGATTTATAAAACATGCACCAGGTAAGGTAAGGTAATTAATTTATTGTAAATTAGTTTTGAAATACGTAAAACAGTTATTTTGCGTTTGTTAGCATTTGTTGTCATTAATGAAATTATTTTTAGAAAAAGAAGTTTTTTTTTTATTTTAAACAATGATTTATGATACCGGTAAGTGGTTTAAAAAAGTTGTATAATTGCTTAAACGGTTGTTTAATTCAAAAAAAGAAATATCATTTTACTTTATTTACTTCAGTTACTGTATTAATTACCATTGTTGAAGTCTTTTATTTTTTTTTTTTTTTTTTACTAAAATTTTTCCGAAATTGACGCATATGTTATCATTGTCGCAGGAGAAAAAAAAAATTCTTTGTTGATTCTGCCAGACGAAGTAAATTAATTCTAAAATCCAGAAAAATCGCTTGAAATTTTATTAAACACATATATTACAGTATTACAGTATTAGGGAACCCTTTGTATGTATGTACGTAAAACGTACGTGCGTACGTTAATAAGCCAATACAGTATAAGGTATCAATATTAGGTAACAGTATCAGGTATAACGTTTCAAACAATTCAAACAATTGACTAATATATGGCAATGAAAGGAATTGGAAACAAAGAAAATTTATGCAGTGTAATTTACCAAATTGGATAAAGATCACTTCATATACCTTGTAGAAATCGATCGACCTTTTTGTCTGATCATTTTTTACTATATTCACGAGATTCACTATCAAATACAGACGAAGTTCTCCATAAGTGTGAATTAAATAATTCTTTAATCGTAAAAATTATAAATTTCACGCAGATTTCTCACAGATTTGGGTAGTAGCATACCCGATATACCCGACGTAATAGTTTCAAAGTTTCGATTATTATTTTTTTGTTTGGAACGCACGCACGTATGTACGTACGTGCGTGCGAATGTATATCGGAGATTAAAGTTTGGTCAAAATTAATTAATTGCGTACGTATGTACTTGTGTACTATTTTTACACCACTCTATTCATCTATTGCATAATTACTGTGAATCTTAAAAAAAATTTCTTGATTTACATGTGAGCGTGGTATACTGTACTATAGTGTAAATTAGTGATACAAAGAAATAAAAAGTGTTCTAATTCACACTCGCATAATAAAGTTTTTTAAGTTCAATAACTCATGTATGAAATTTAAATTTCATATCTATATATCTTTTTTATTTTTTTATTACGCACGAACCTACTGTAGGTAGGTAGTGCTTTATCGAACTTTTTTTGATTGACAAAGAAAAATGCAAAAATAAAAATAGAAAATGATTGTTACAAAAAAAAAATGCGTTGTTTTTTTCATATGTTAAAAAAAATGCTAAAATATATATATATATACGTAGAAAAAAAATATTATAAGTTAATATAATTTATAAATTTTTCTACTCAAATACAAACAAAAAGAGAGAAAGGAAAATAAATGATAGATTGTCTATTTTAAAAATCGAGATCGGAAATTAAGTAATCTTCAGGTCCTTTAGATATACCATCTTTAAATTTATCATCATTGTTTTCTAATAAAGATCTTGCACCAACCATTAAATTATCTTCGATTTTACTCCACAACATAGATTTTAATTTTTGTCCTGTTACTCTTCTTGCCAAGTTAATCCAGCTTGGTACAGTAAGATCATTCATATGATAATCATCCCAAGTTGTGTATTCAACTGTGTACTCTGGTTTGCTATTTGGGAATAAGTTGCTATGAGTGAGGTTGATAAAATATTGTGTATATCCTAATGGTGTAAGGAAAGTATTTATGTGAGAAGGTGCTTTAGGATCATGACCCTTTGGTTGTTTATTCTTTTTCAAAGATTCCAAATTATCGTCATCGTCGTCATCATCATCATCATCGTTATATTCATATTCAGAGTTTTCAACTTCAGTAGTATTATATTTAAAGATTCTTAATGCCGGATAAAATACAGGAATTACGGATGGATTTATATGAATGACGACGTATTCTTTGCCAACACCTTTAGTAAGAGGTGGAACTGATCGATAATGATTATAAAGTTTTCTCAAATATTTGTTAATTTTTTTAACAGGTGATTTAGAAGTTACTTTTTCCAAATCTTCATTTTCTACAGAATTATTTTCTGTAGAAGAATTATTTTCTGTAGAAGAATTATTTTCTGTAGAAGAATTATTTTCTGTAGGAGAATTATTTTCTGTAGGAGAATTATTTTCTGTAGAAGAATCATCCGAAAAAGCATCCATAAAATCCTCAGAATTAATATCCATAGAATCCTCAGAATTAATATCCATAGAATCTTCAGAATAATAATCATAATCCTCAGAATAATAATCATCATCATAATAATCATCATAATCATCAGAATAATTTGTTGTTGTTAAAGAAGATTCATTACGAAATTTGCTTAAATCCTTATTAGCACCCATAAAAAAGAAATGATCCATATTTGAATGACCATAATAATGACCTAATATAAGATCATGATATTTTATTGAAATTTTTTTATATTCAATATAACAAGATTTCACATATTGTTTTTTTCTTGGAGCAACATGACCAGTTAAATAAACTTTAATTCCAAGTTTTCGAGCTTTCTTTAATAAATCTTTTAACCATTTCATTTCAATAGTACCAGGTTGTTCAGGTGATTTACATCCATTAACAGCTGAATTTGCATTATAAAAATACATAGTATTTAATGATATAACCATAAGTTTTTTTGGAATTACTTCAGTATAAAAATATCCACCGTAAAGAAATGATTTACGTTGACTTTCAGGTATAAAAGGTTCCCAAATTGAATGAAGTGTTGAAAGAACATTATTTGGTCCAGGTGATAATATATTATTAGGATGTATATCATTATTTCCTATTGAAGGTACGATAGGTATAAATCGTGGTTTATTTCTTCTGGTTCTTGGTATACCTTTTGAATTGGAAAATGTTTCAAGAAATTTGTTTGCAATCATTTTATTTAATTCATAAACCTCTTCTGCGCTTCTTGGTATGTGATCATCATTATCATGCCTATTAAAAAGAATTTTTATAAATTTAATATTTTTAAATTTTGTGGAAAAAAGATTTTTTTTTTTAAAAAAAAAAAATATATTCTTAAAAAACGAACCTAGAGTTATCACCGGTCCATATGATAAAATCTAATTTATCTTTCCAATTTTCTTCTAACCATTTAAAAGTAGCATTAATTAAACTCACAGGAGTATCACATTTTGAAGCCGAAGAACCCCAAGTTCCTGAAGGTATTGGATTTTTTCTATTTTTTATACGTCCACCATGACATTTTGATTTAAGTGTAGAATTTGCTATGTAATGAGGATCTGGATGAAAATCTGTTATGTGAAGAAAATTTCCATGTAATGATAATTTTTTGGATGTATTTAAGTAAGGATCGTGTATTGTTTGAAAAGTAAAATATAAAAAAAAGATTAAAATAAAAGTGGGTAATATAAGCGATACACACTCTTTGGAAGATATCATTTTTATAAATAACAGTCACAAAAAAAAAAAAAAAAAACAATTTTTAATAATTTTTAAAATATAACAATCTATCTTAAACAATGAGAAATAAACGAATGTAACGAAATTTTTAGCCTTTTTATTTTTAAAAAATGCTTTTTTAAAATGTTCGGAGTAACCAGATCAACGTTACTCTAACAATAGTTTACAGTTTAATCCATATAAAGCCACAACCTGTCAAGCATATTTCAAATTATTTCAAATTGCATAAAATATACGTAACCCTTAGAAATAAAATGTTTATTGTTATGTTTCATATCAACTACTATATAATCGTTTTTTGGTTTCAGAAAAAACCAAGAATATTTTATTTATGTGGCGTTAAGTTTATATTACAGTATTAACATTGTATTATTAATTGATGTGTATCACGAAATTCCGTAGTTCGGAATCATCCATTCTGATTTTTTTTATTATCAAATTAACTATTTATAGTATTACTACTCATTGAATTGAAAAGCCTCATGAAAAAGAGATTTTGATTTACCGAATTTATATAAAAAACATGCATGTAAGTTCATTGTTATACTACAACAGGTTGGTCGCGTGCTTTCCTTTTAAGGGTTTTGCGTTACGAGTAATTAATTTTTATTGGTAATATAAAAACGATTTTAATCATATCATTTATTTCGGCTTAGTCCATCTGTCCGTGATAATCGGATTCCATCATTGGTCTATCATTGGTTTATCATATAAATAAATTTACGTAATGTATTCCTTAAATAGTTTTGAATTTGACTTGAAATGTTTCTTTTTTACATCTGTTTCAAGGAAATTTTTCATACTTTCTTTGAAGATTTTACTCCCCGCACTCTCTTTATAAATCTCTTTTACTCATAAATCACTCACGAGACCTTTTACAAAACTCTTTATTTGTATGATTTTCTTTTTTTTTTTTTTTTTTGAGTAGCATTTACGATCACACAAATTGTGTAATTTGTGTATTGTCTCTAATCCAGTAATCGGGAATATCAATTCATATCAAAATCTAATCTCTAACGTTATTACTGTATTATATGATATTTTGTATTTAATTCCTTGAATATCATTTCTATATTATTTCTATATAGTTTCTCGAATTGTCTTTATTATTTTTAATGGTCTTTAAAACAACGATAAGTACATAAATTACTCACCCACGCCTCACCCACGTATTTCTATGTACTGTACGTACGTCGTACATATAATGTGTGCAATGCAACGTTAAGGAAAAAAATGTACGTATTTGCGTACGTACAGTATCGTATAGCATGTATAGCAAGTATAGTATGTTCAGTATGTACATGTATACAGCCAACGACTTCAAAGATTTTTACAGTACTAGTACATACGTACGTACCGGTATTTGTAAATCAAATTTTAAATAACCGGAAAATATTCTTCATCTGATATCTCCTTATCTCCTTATTATAAATTTTTTCTTTAAAGCAAAAAGTTACCAAAAATTATTATATAATATTAATAGATTAACTTGTCTTTGAACAAGTTATTTAATTTTAGATAACTTTACGTAACATTATATTCTTAATTATCCCAAAAAAAAAAAAAAATTATAATTTAATAAATAAATAATATGCATTGATTTTTAATTCTGGTTACGTCCCTTTTTTTTTTTAAATGATATCATTTTACATATATTAAAGAAAATTCTTGAAGATCTCGAATAGTGAAAATTTTTATAAGCAACTAGGGGTAAATCTAGATTTCCGATTAATAATAACTATACGCAGTATAGTTCAAATAGAGATGAACATGCGGCTTGTTTCTTTATTTTAATTGGTGAAATACAGTATGTCGTGCCTCATATGGCGCATGGCCTAAGTTAGCGTAAGGTTAAGGCTTGCAGCAGTAAGGTGAGGGTAAAGACTACGTATCACTATACAGTACACAGCTATAGCACTGCTATAGCTCTGGCTGATCTGCGAAATGCTAGTAAATGTGCACAATAACAGATAAACATAATGAATTTTTTTATCTTTTGCATCAATATAATGTTATCTTGTCTATCAACAAAAAAAACAAAATGAAATGAAGCTGAAAAATTAATTTAGCATATGATTATCACAGTATTTCTTTTTTATTGTAAATCTTTCATTTTAATAAAAATTAATTTCAATAAACAATGAACGTGCGCGCTTATCATTTTTCAAATAAGACAAACAAATTGTTTAAATAATATTTAATTATAAATTACATACCGTATATGTTTAAGCATTCTTATTAAATGAAAAAAAATTTTTTACCAAATAAGAAATTGACGTCTATCAAAACTTAATTAGGTGAATTTTTAATAAAAAATTATCATGTGAATATTTTTGTTTATGTAACATAAAGTCACTGCATACATTCAAATTACTATATAAATCGATAATTTACTTTTTCTGGTTAACTTTGTAACACTTGTATATGTTACTGTGGATTTCGGTACAGTACCGAGTTCTGGAGTAAATAAAAATCTATCATGTTTTGTGTAAAAGAATTTAAAATCTATATGTAGATTAATTCGGGTAAATATATATTCGTTCTTTTAATAATATCTAATATATCTTAATAAACTTTGCGTGTATGTCTAGCGTTAGAGGATGCCATTTATTATGTAATTTTCTAGGAGAGCGGGGGTAGGGAATATCATCGTTATGATTGGCTGCTAATTTATCATCTAAGGGGGAGGGCCTTCTAACAAAAAGAAATTACGTAAATATGTAATTACGTAATAAACGGCACTCCCCTTACCATCCTTAAAAACAATATCATTTAACTTATTTAATTCCAATATAAGAAGTTACTCAAAAAGAAAATAATCCAAGACTCGTTAATAACAAAATTTTACCTATAAACTGCCTTCTGTGCACTAATAAGCCATTTTTCCTTACAAATTTTTGGCAATAATAAAGTCCATTCTAACCTAATCTAATACAATAATCTTACGTATAACTTTTTTTTTTTATAAAAATTATTAAGTTAGTGATGCTAAGGTTCTAGTATGCTCTAGAAAATTATTGTAGATTTTCATGCTTCACATTAAATATCGCTACGTTTAAATTTATATTGGGATATTCGATGCACAGTACTCATATGAATATATATAAATATTTATATATTTTTTTTTTGTGTAATAATCGTGAAAATCTATACGTACAGTAGTTAAATACTAGAGTTTTTTAACGGAATTATTACAGTATTAAAAAATTAAAATTAATAAAAAAAAAAAAATCGCAAAATTTTTAAACAATTAAGTATGTAAGTTATACAATTTAAAGTCATAGAAAACACCAACTTCAAATTATATATTTTCTTTCATAACTTACACGTTGTTTTATTAGAAATTTTGTTCAATTCCTCAATAAGATCTATAAGATCTGCATTTTAAACAATAGAGCAATATTTTACTACGTATAGATTTTCACGATTATTGGGTGCCTGAAGCTGAAGTTACGTAGCCCCTAAATCTTGCACGCGTTAGCGATAATTTTAGGCAAGTGTAACTTTTATTACCCAAATTAGCAATCAAGCACGAGCGTTACATTCCAACGTTATATAACAATCGATCTATTAAATGATTCAAATCATTAACCAATAAGGATATTACTTTAATTATGATGATTAAAAACTTACTCAAAAGATGATTAGAAAACATACGCAATTGTAATATTCAGGCAATTTGATTCCTTCCTCCTTTAAAAAATCGTAAATGACCGACCCTAAATGACTTTTAACACATGAAAGGTAAATGATCATTGAAAATTTAATAATACTGCCTTTGAACTCCTATATGTTGTAGGTAACGTAAACAAGCGAATTAAGTTTGTCTTACTTTAAAGTAAATGATAATTCAATAATAAAACATATTTTTTACAATCATAATTTTGATACTTGTCTCATATATACAAACTACTCGCTTTTTAGAATAACTTTATAAGTAGAGATCGGGTCCGCACAGGAACACAACACAGAAATTATTTGATTTAATGTATTTAATTTCTAAATATCATAATATAGATTTACTCGCCATTCGTATTTTGTTATTATAAAATTAAATAATTTATTAATAATTAATGACGCTAACAGATACTTTATTTAAAGATATAAATACTGTACAGTAGATAAATAAATAAAAAGGGGAGAAAGTAGAAAAAAGCACAATAATCGGTTTTTTTTTTAAAAAAAAAAAATTTGTATTATTCAATAAAAATCAATATACTTTTGGCAAATTAAATAATAAAATTGATTTGAAGAAAGTGCATACTCTAGTACTCTGAAAATAAATAAATTAGAAACGGATTAAATATCTTTGTGTGTATGTATTTTTTGGTTCATTGTTTATAACGTTTTTTTTATTCAACAGGTTAATAGCTAATAACGAAAAAAAATCAGCAATAAACTGAATGTTTTATACTGTATATTCGTTGTAAATATAGTTAAAATTTAAAGTTTCCGAGCTTAAAATTTTTATATATCAATGCTGATACAAGTATTCATTTAATAGCATCAACGTCTATTAAAAATATTTATGTCACCGATCAAAATTTCAGTGATGGAAATGCCGTACCATGTTTTTTAATATTTCTATCATAAATGCATCGAAAATGCAGTTTCTGTCATCAAAGAGCATAGAGATTAGAGTCCTCCGCTTTGCTCCGATAATTATTAATCGGGTTATTTCAAGTTAGCGAATGTAAAACGGCTCTGCAAAGCCGTATAACAATCGTCTTAGCCGAACTATTTGCGCGGCTAACTGCTTGGTTTGTGTTATGTAGAGCTAGTTTAGACTCGTAAACTGATTACATGATTATTATAATATATCATTAACTATAAATAATACTAGCAGTTAAACACGTCTAAATATCTGCGCTTAAATTAAGCTATATATAATGTATTAATACTTGCATTACTTATAAAGGAGTATGAAATTAGTTAAAATTTTATTAATAACTATTTTGTACACGTACGACATTCTCGTAATTAATTAATGATATCCATTCATCTATCAATTGATATTATTTTTATATAAGCTTATCACATTTACATTTCTTGAATTAGATTTCATTCAAGTATCTTTGTAATATTTTAGCTGGTAAAGTTCTGAATCGCTTAAGTATAAATTTATATCACAAATTTTTAAAAATATTTTATTTTTTTAGATAAATATTTACTTCAGTTATTCGTATTAATAGAATTATCAAAGAAGCTTGTGAAGATGAATATTTTGATATCTAAAAACAACCTATGTTTGACATGATGAAATTCTCTGGCAATATGTAATAATTCTAAACATATTGTTTAATAAAGTTCAGAGCATTAAAATAAATATTTAAAATTTTATTAGCTTTCTGAAAATAAAATATAGTACAGTACATAGTAATATTATTTTACGAAGATCACCTTTGCAATTACTACACTGCTTGTAGTTGGATCATGTTATAGCTTTATTGATGATGATCACACAGTCTTATAAATAAATTTCAATAACTCAAAGTCGGGTTGGAATGTATTGGAGCTGACCAGCATTAAGCAATACTAGCCAACCAAGTCTATAGCAATATTAGAAGTTAATGAATACGCTGGGACTTCATTAGTATAATTTTGTTTTTGTTACACTAATATAGATTATACATGCAGATAGGCGTGAAAATTTTCAAAATTACGTTTTTGAAACGAGCAGTATAAGTCAAATATTAAGTTAATCAAAAACATAACTATTTATATAACTTTTGTATTACATTGACTAAACATTAAATGCCCCTTCGTTACGTTCCAGACAATTAAGGTTTTATTTTCAAAAAAATGGACGCTAAACAACTTTATGGTCTTGGTTACAATTATGAATTTGGTATTGGTGTTAAAAAAGATGAAAAGAATGCTTTTGAATATTATATGAAAGCAGCAGAGTTAGGTAATTCAGACGCGATGTGTAGGGCTGGTATTTGTTATACTTATGGAATAGGAGTAGGAATAAATTACCAGAAGGCATTTCAATATTGTATGAAGTCTGCTGATTTGGATAATGCCTATGGAGTAGGTAGTGTTGGAATACATTACGCAAATGGATTAGGGGTTGATCAAGATTATAATAAAGCATTTGAATACTATGAAAAAGCTGCTAATATGGGTGCGAAAGCAGTAATGGAGAATATCGCTCGATATTATCGAAACGGTATCGGTACAAAGAAAGATATTCAGAAGGCAAATTATTGGTTCAGGAAAAATAAAAGTCTTTTGAAAACTAATAAATCACCAGATCATGTCAATCCTGAACTTAGGGAAATATTAGACGATGAGAGGTTTAAATTATCTTGGATTGAATATAATGAGTTCAAAAATATCCAGGAACTTGGAAAAGGAGGATTTGCGACTGTATATTATGCACGTTGGGACAATAGAATTAATTGTGTATGGATGAATGGTGCACTTAAAGTGATTCATGATTCGAACAAAAATGAGCAAGAATTTATTCATGAATTGAAGAATTACTGTGAAATTGGTTACGTTTCTTGAACTGTTATGGAGTGTCAAGAAATGATAATGGTGATTACATTATTGTTATGAATAATGCGTTAAAAGGATCGTTACGACAAAATCTTGCACAAGTATCACAATTGGAATGGAAAGATAAATTGGGTCTCTTGTACTGTATAGCTTTGGATCTCGAGTCAATTCATTCGCAAAAACTCGTTCACAGAGACTTACATAGCGGAAACATTTTGCAAGTTTATGGTTTGCGCGATGCATATATCACTGATCTTGGACTTTCTGGAAAAGAAAAGGAAGGAAAAATTTGTGGAATTCTACCGTATATTGCACCTGAAGTTTTGGTGGGTCAGCCGTATACTCAGGCATCAGATATTTACAGTCTTGGAATTATCGCGACAGAGATTTCGACAGGACAACAAGTATTTGATGGAATTCCGTTTGATGATTATCTTGCATCAAGAATCCTCGGTGGATCAAGACCTAAATGTTTAGGACCAGATTGTTATATTAAATTAGTTATGAAATGTATGGACAAAGAAATTAATAAACGACCTACTGCAACAGAAATTATTGAAATAATTACTCATTGGTTAGATGAAATAGATCAGGAAAATGATAATGAAATTAAAAAATAAATTTTGGAAGCTAATAAGATTAAACCAGAACCGGTTAAACAGATACATTCTCAAGATGTATATACTAGCAAATTATACGATACGAAAAAATTTTCTGAATACATTAGTAGACCAATTAGTATTCTAGAAATCTCGAACGAACTCTCAAACTTAAATTTAAATTAATTTATATAACTTATGTGTTTATGTAACTTGTACTTATGAGGGGCAACTATATTAAAATTTTCAAAAAGGTTTACAATATTAATCACATAATATTATTATTCTTATCATTTGTGTTTTGGTTTTTGTTTCTTGGGCTAAGAAATCTTAAAGTCAATTTTTTTTTTTTTTTGAATATTCTTTAGAAAATTTTTACGTACATTTAACTTGATAAAATTATAAATTTTAATCTAAAAATAAATAAGAGTACCAATATCAGATATGCTAAATAACTTAAAAAAGCAAATTTTCATATAAATGCTGTTTTAAATTAAATTAAAGTCCTGTTTTTTTTTTTTGAAAATTGTCTTCCTTTTAGTGATTGTACCCGGGTAGAACTTACAATTGTGTGAAATAGTAATTTATCCGGATATCCGGGTAATTTAATAGTAACCGGGTTGAGGTTTTCCCAACGGGTACAATCTCTAACTTCCTTTAGAGATGGCGATTGATGAAAATTTTCTTAATCGATCATATGATTAACTAAAGATTAAAGATTGACCCAAATCAACTAATTATTTGCATAATATGACCAATCGTATGATCGATCATTATCGTTTAATACAAAATTTTTTTTGTTATAATACTTCTCTGATCAGATACATTTTATTCTTTAGCAAGATCGTTAGGTCATCAAAGTTGATTTTTCGTTTTACATTATGCATTACATGGAATCTGAAAATTTGGGTATTTTTTTTTAATTTGTAGAATCATATTCACATCAAATGTTATGCTAGTATTATGGCTGGTTGGGAGGGTAATGTGCACGATCGCACAGTTTAGCTCCAGTCGCAACTCAAGTTAGTTTATTATTAAAGTACAGATTTTATTAATTCGTATTCAGAAGTCTGAGATATACTTTATTAAGGTGAAAACTCAGGCTTTAAATACATTTTAAATTATTAAGAACTACTGCGCTCTAATCTTTCAGTGACTCTTTGTACCTACAATGCTGCAAAGCATCGTTTCGCGCGGGCTGCAAACATTAATGTTTGAAAAAGCCACCCTACATCATTCCTACAAGTCAGGATGACTATAACTCTTGTTGAGCCAAACCAATGCCAACAATTTCCAGGTTGGACAAACAATCCATGTATAACAATAACCGGTTTACTCCTTCCATTGTATACAAACAACTCCTGGGAACAAATATTACCTTCAAGCCTCCGCCACAACCAAAAGCCTTGTAATTTCGGATGGCTTGGGTCACTGGAGTCTTCTGCTGTTACCAATTTGCATTTAAGTCACGGGTTAAATTTTTTTAACTGTGACACTAGGCTAATTTTTTTACAGCAAGGCATCAAAAAATTTGTGGTCAGTCATATTTTTCTGTCTGTTCTATCGGGAAATTAAGATCTCCTTCGGGTGATGTCGGATGAGAATAGCTAAAAAAAATAATGTCAAAAAAAAAAAATTGAAAACTTGAAAAAATTGGTAGGCAGGTAATGCAAACGAAAAATCAACTTTGTGTGCCTTATCATATAGAAACGATAGTCCACCGCTATTTCATGCACAAATCGTAATTTATCAGAGTTTTTTATGTTTTTTTTTGGTTAGATGCAACTATCTTTCTGAGAATTGCAATAAAATAATACTAACGATGTCGTCATTGTTAGCTGCATGTACAGTACAAGATTCGCACCCGAGCTCTCCCGCCTATAGATGCTGGTGAAATTAAACCATTTCACCAGGTGAAATGGTGCAATAGTTTCACCAGAATTACANCGGGTTAAATTTTTTTAACTGTGACACTAGGCTAATTTTTTTACAGCAAGGCATCAAAAAATTTGTGGTCAGTCATATTTTTCTGTCTGTTCTATCGGGAAATTAAGATCTCCTTCGGGTGATGTCGGATGAGAATAGCTAAAAAAAATAATGTCAAAAAAAAAAAATTGAAAACTTGAAAAAATTGGTAGGCAGGTAATGCAAACGAAAAATCAACTTTGTGTGCCTTATCATATAGAAACGATAGTCCACCGCTATTTCATGCACAAATCGTAATTTATCAGAGTTTTTTATGTTTTTTTTTGGTTAGATGCAACTATCTTTCTGAGAATTGCAATAAAATAATACTAACGATGTCGTCATTGTTAGCTGCATGTACAGTACAAGATTCGCACCCGAGCTCTCCCGCCTATAGATGCTGGTGAAATTAAACCATTTCACCAGGTGAAATGGTGCAATAGTTTCACCAGAATTACATATTTCACCAGCATCTATACTTCCATCTATGGGAATTTGTACATAATCCTGCCATTTTAATGGTTAATTAAACTTCTCATTAAGGCCGGCTTGTTTTATGCAAATATGACATTTAATTATTTGCCTTAACTTTTTTTTATCAATATTTTCACAGATTACTTTTTATAATTTTTTTTATTTTACTATCTTAGCGGATTTATGAAATTTAAATAAATATTAAGTAGATAAATCAGCAGAGAAAAAATGCAAATGGACAAATTGGTTTAATTATAGAAAAATTGATCAGCACTTTTTTAAATACATTGATAATTAAATTTGTAGTAATAAATAAATATAAATTTGATCAATCCACTAAGATGGATAATGACATCAATATGATTTCTCATAGCAGAAATCTAAAATATGAGATTTAAAATTTGATACAAGCTATAATAATATAACCTAAATCTATTCCTCCAAATATAATTGATATTCCTTTACCAACTTCTTCAGAGGTCACAGAAAGAGCAATTTCTACTATTTGATTTAAATAAATATTGTAAATTGTTTAATAATATAGTATTATCATTAAAAGATGCTCAATAAAATAAACATATAAATAAAACATTATTTATTTACAACAAATTGATTTAGTATGTACTATTTAATGCCAATATTAAATTTCATATAATAAATACATGTATAAAACAAATAACAAATAGTTAAGAATGTGAAAGTAATTACATTATGGTAAGGCACAAGACCAATTTGTCCAATAATTGTATCTGGATAGTAAGTTTTCATTTCCTTTTATATACATGGGCAATCTAGTTGCCATTTGTTTAAATACTTTATTATTAATTATAATTGTATCATTGACCCATACACTCTGAAGTTCACATCCATTAATATATTTAATTATGAATTCTTCAAAATAGTGTTAAAAAGAGATATATTAAAAAATAATGTTTTTGAATATTGCTAGTTCAAAATAGACTCATGCAAAGTTCACTGACAACTCAGAGTATGTTATATATCATGTCAATTGGTATATTCAATATTTAATATAGTGTTCTGAATTGAATTGGAAAGTGCCATTGCATTAAAGATTGATCAAAAGTAAGATTTATTTGTGGCATGGTGATAGGTTTGATTACAGAAGCTATAGCAGTCATGTTAACAGGAGTATTGGTAGGTATGGTATTAGTAAGGGCTCTTTCTTTCTGATCAATGTTAAGTATTTGAATACTTATATTATATATTTGAGCATTAAAATTATATGAACAAATAATTGTTAAGATAATAAGTCAAATATGATATCATTTTAGTCAATGAATATAAAGCCAGAATGATTGTTGTTCAACATATTATCAGATCATTCCATTCTTTAATTGTGCTAACAATTTTTTTATTTTTCCATTCAACTATTAATTAAAATATATAAATGTTTTCATTATATTAAATTTTTCTTCATCCTATGTTTAGTTCATATGTTAATTAACCTGTTAAATGAATTTCTAAAATTAATGCAGTACTATATTAACATTAAAATTTTTTCAATCGCAATTATTTAAGGAATTTTCAAGCAAATCTCTCAATAACTTTAGATTGATCAAATGCCTTTGAGTATATACCTTTCTGGTATAGTACAGAAAAAAGTATGGTGCAGAAAAGTGACCATACTCAGATAAATTTTTTAGAGCAAGGTATACAAAAAAAATAATAATTACCATACCTATGTTTTTCTTTGGTGTTAGGTATACAAAAAATATATACTTAATAAAAACAATTGTCATACCCAAATATAGTATTAATAAATTGGGTACAGTACAAAAAAAAATTTTACAATACCTGAATTTGTTATTATAAACCAGATAAAGTTTGAAAAAATGTACCATACCTAAACTTACGTACATACATTTAGATACGGTACAAAAAAAGTTTTGTATAGTATATGATTTTATAATAAGGTTTAGTATATAATTATAGTTTTGTTTTAAATATATAATGATCAATTTATAAACATAATTAAAATTAAATAAGTATCTAATTATAGGTTTGTTTTAAATATATAATAATCAATTTTATACACATTATTAAAATTAAATAATAACAAAATTTATGAATATACTGTATTAATATTTATATAGAGTTTTACTAAAACGCACCTATGGTGATTTACACCATGTTATACAAGACGATTAGAATAGCCAATAAAAATTTAAGATCAGGTGTAACATAAAATTTCGTTTCTTTGTTTATTTTTTTTAAAAAAACGTTCATATTTCAAAATTTTGCTTATGAAACCATCATTGGGGCTCTAATAAAAAAAATTCCTTGCTAAATTTTGTATATACTAATGCCCCGCCAAAATCCCAGGCCTAACCCTAACTCTAAAGTTTCAAATTTATTTTTTGTTTATAAAAGTTTATTTTTTTGTTTTTGTTATACAGATTTGCAAATCTAATTTACCTATGGCGGTAAAACACCATAAGTGCATTTTATAATAATTGTTATTATATAAATAAAATTTTATTACTAAATTAAGTAAATAAATTACTATATATATTATGATATACATAAATTTTTAACTTATCATAAAATTACTTGAAATAATTATAAAAAACATTTATTTATATAAATTTTAACTATATAGAAATTGTTGATTATTTTGGGTATAAAATTTTTTTTATTATATAAAAATTTTTACTATTCATAATATTTTTTTAAATTTTTATTTTAATAAATTTTAATTACTTAAATAGCAATTTTTAAACTAACTTTTCTCAACAACTACCTAATTGACTAACTAAATTTTTTTTTTGCAAATTTATCAGAACCACTATTTTATATATATTAGTTTTAAAATTGTATCTTTAAAAATAATTAAAATAATGATCTACTGACAAAACTTTTTATATGCCCCGCGTACATTTTAACTTTATAAAATTTAAATTTTAATCTAAAAATAAATAAAAGTACCAATATCAGATATATTAAATAACTTAAAAATCCAAATTTTCATTAAAATACTGTTTTAAATTAAATTAAGTCCTGCTTTTTTTTGAAAATTGTCTTCCTTTAGAGATGGTGATTGATGAAAATTTTCTTAATCGACCATATGATTGAATAAAGATTAAAGTTGATCCAAATCAACTAATTATTTGTATAATATGACCAATCGTATTATCGATCATTATCATTATAATACAAAATTTTTTGTTATAATATGTTTTTCTGATAAAATATAATTTATTTTTTAGCAAGATCATTAGATCATCAAAGTTGATTTTTTGTTTTACATTATGCATTACGTGGAATCTGAAAATTTGGGTTGATCGGTTGGATTTTTTTTTTAATTTGTAAAATAATATTTACATCTAATGTTATGCTAGTGTTATGACTGATGGGAGTGCAATGTGCTCGATTGCACAGGTTAACTCCAGTCACAACTCAAGTTAGTTTATTACTTAGGAACAAATTTTATTAATTCGCATACAAAAGTCTGAGATGTACTTTATTAAGGTGAAAACATCAGCTTAAAATACATTTTAAATTATTAAGAACTATTGCGCTCTAATTTTTCTGTAACTCTTTGTACTTACAATGCTGCAAAGCATCATTGCATGCGAGCTGTGAACATTAAAGTTTGAAAAAGCCTCTCTATGTCATTTCTATAAGTCAGGATGGCTATAACTCTTGGTGAATCAAATCAATGGCCAACAATTTCTGTGTTGGCCAAGGATAGCATGTTATAATATTGGACATTTGGACAATTTGGACATTTGGACATTTGGACAATGTCCAATTGTCCAAATAATTTTGATTGGATATAGTAACTTTTTTTATTGGACATTAAAAAAAATTAATTTAATCTTGGTCTAAATTAAACTTAATTCAGGCCAATATTTACTAAAACAAAATACTTTAATATACTGTATATTTAAAAAAAGTATACTAATAATAATATTATTATTATAAAAATATGCATATGTACATATATATTCATACTACTGCATCAACTTAAATTACATTTTTATATTTGATATTGGCTAATAAAATATGATTAATCAAACAGAATTTTAGAAACTATAAAATGATTGTATTTTTAAAAAAATAATAACAATAGTTGATTTTATTTTTAATTTTAATATACTAAAAGTTTCATCAAAATTGGAGCAGTTTTTATTATTTGACTTTTAATTTTTAAATTCAACAAATATATTTGTTAATAAACTTTTAATTTTTTGTTGAACATAAAAATTAAAAACCAATTAATAAAAAATTCTTCAATTTTGTTAAAACTTTTAAAGAATAATATTTTGATCTTCTGAATAAGTTTATTTAAGCAACTATAATTGATTTACAGTAAGCTTGGACTTTACTATGTAGCAACTATTGTTGATTATGAGGTAGCTTATTTTCAGATCAAGGTCATTTTTGAGTTTTTTGACCAAAAGAGAAAGGATAACTTATTTTTAGCTTTTGTTGTTATGTTATTTAAATTGTCCAAAAAATTATTTGACAATTGGACATATGTCCAATTATCCTACAATTTTATTTGGATATTGTCCAATGCCTAAAGGTCCAAAAAATTATTTGGACATTTGGACTATGTCCAATTGTCCAGTTAAATTTATTTGGATATTGTCCAATGCCAACCCTGGTGTTGGCCAACAATTCCTGCAGGGTTGGGCAACTGGACAATTGGACAATTGGAAATTTGTCCAGTGTCCAGTGTCCTAATTGTCCAGTAAAAAGCAATGGATTAAGAAAAATAATCACTGGACAACAAAAATTAAAAAAAATTATAATTTTTAAAATTTTAAACAAAAAAAATTAAATAAACTAGATAATTAACCAATTCTGTTAAAATCAATAACTTAAAAAAATTAATTTATTAAGCCTGTTCCTGCTATATAATATAATATTTATAATGTTTTCAAGCCTGATATCTCTCAAAACCTGCTTACCATGCATATTGCTTTGGGAGGTTAACATTATTTGAAATACTATCCTTTATAATTGCAAGCAAATTGGTTGCATATAGATATCTTATTTAATTAAATACAGTATTATGTGGCCAAACATATTTATTGCTTATTAATTTTTTCAAATGTATTGTATGCGCTAACAGAATTTTTGACTAATATACAATAATTAAACTAAATTTTAAAATTAAATAAGAATAAAATTAAATTAAATCAAAGGTATAGTGCATTATTATAAAATTTTATCTACATTTTTAAGAATTAGCTAGAGCAATCCTCTGGGAGTACTAGTTATCTGACTAGATATGTTGTGCTTTGACTAATTTATTTATTTATTGAATTTTTTTATAAATATGTCACTGTACACTGGACATGCACTGGACATTACACTGGACAATTTGAAAATGTCCAGTGTCCAGTGAAAAATCACCGGATATACAGCTTGCCCAACCCTGAATTCCTGTATAACAATAACTTCCATCATATACAAACAACTCCTGGGACAAATATTACCTTCAAGCCTCTGCCAAAACCAAAAGCCTTGTAATTTCGGATGGCTTGGATCATAGAGTCTTCTGGCATTACCAATTTGCATTTAATTCATGGGTTAAGATTTTTTTAACCATGAAACTAGGTTAATTTTTTATAGAAAGGCATTAAAAAATTTGTGATCAATTATATTTTTTGTCTGTTCTATCAGAAAATTAAGATCTCCTTCAGGTGACGTCGGATGAGAATTGTAAAATGAATAATGTCAAAAAAAATTAAAAATTGAAAAAAATGGGTAGGCGGGTAATGCAAATGAAAAATCAACTTTGCATGCCTTATCATAGAAATGATACCTACTGCTATTTCATGTACAAATCGTAATTTATCAGAATTTTTTTATGTTTTTTGGTTAGATGCAAGTATATTTCTGAGAATTGCAATAAAATAATACTAATGATGTTGTCATTGTTAGCTGCATATACAAGGATACGATTGCGACATGTAGACCAGAGCAATCTCTGCTAGAAAAAATATTTATACCTGAGATCTCCCGCCTATAGGAATTTGCACATAATAATAGTAATTTAAACTTCTCATTAAGGCTGGCTTGCTTTATGCAGTGTGGGAGACCACCAATTGATGCTATGCATCATGTATTTTCTATTTTTCTGAGAGCATATTCCATCTCAGTTTATATGTCAATTGCACTGTTTTATACTGCTTATTCTCAATAAAGTCATTTAATAAAGTATAATATCTGGTGTCACTACTAAATGCATCCAAATAATAATTTATCACATGTATGCAATACTTTTCAGTAAATAATAAATAAATATATAAATACCAAAAAAAATTATTTAATACTTGTAAGGCAATCAAGAATTAAGATGTGCACCAAAAAATTACACAAGACAATGATTACTGGATTATGAAAAATATAAATATGACATAATCTTGTGAGTGGATAGTACTAAAACAGTAACTATTACGAATTCAATTCTGTAATGTATATAGATTAATGATTAACAATTCGAGTATCTAAAAAGCTAGACTTTTTGATCAGATTTTGTATGATTTATATTCTAAAGATTAGAAATGTTATGATCCTACAAGTCTGTGGTCTAGACCGGTCTTTTGAACTGGTTAATTGGTCTTCGGTCCATAGGGTTCGGACTAGTCCTTATATAGCATTTACAAATCTTAATATTCCTGCACTTAAAGTTACACATATTTGTATACAAATGATTGAAAACTCTAGCGTCATGTCACCAACTTAAAAAATTTTGCTAAAAAATTTTTGCAGTTAAATTAGCATTAGCTATTAGGTTTGCTATTAAAATTAGATTAGAAAAGCTTTTTTAATACCAAAATTTTATAAGAAAACCATTTTGCTAGGGCGCAGTAAGCAGTTTCAGAGGTAAAATATTGATTTATAAATGTTTTTTGGTGGTTTAATTTTTTGTACTTCTTCATATTACACCTGATTTTGAAATCTGATTGGCTAGTAAAATAAAGCAAAATTTTTTAGGATAATGATGCTATGGTAGTTGATGTACCACAATTCAATACTGGCAATGCAAGCAGGAGGTTGAATAATATTGTCGAAATAATAAAATGAAATAGGAGTTATCCAGAGATAAAATAAGGCAATTTTTTTAATAGATTTGAAAGAAAATTTACAATCGTAAAAGAATCCAATCATTAAAGTTCATGTACAGCACCTAAAAAACCATTGTGAATTACTATAGTCAGCTAAAATTTAAAATTCATATTCTGTATATGCAATGAATTGTTAGTCAAATTTACTTTAATTAATTGATAACAAGTTACAATCACGAAATTATGTGATAAACTTTAAGAATGAATTATGTGAGTTAGTTAAAAGATACTTTTTTGGTTTATCTTTTGTCTTTAAGTATAGCTAAATCTTATGAGCTTTTTTTTTCTAACGTCAAAATTTATTTACATTAAGCATATCGTGCACAATTAATTAATCATAAACCAAAAAAATTATTCCAATATTTATATAGCTCTTACTCTAATACTTGCAAATACCAACCACCTAATATATTTATACTTATCCGAATTTTCTTTTTATTTAAATATTTACCACATATCTTACTGCTACAATTTATTATCTTATAATTTTCCCCATCACCTGATTAATAACTCACTGCAACTGCATCTTGTGCCTTCAATCCTTGTTTGTCTGCTAAACCAACTTGAAAAAGGAACTAAATTAGTACTTACTCTAACCCAAGTCTATACGTATTAGCTATATGCAAGTTCAAAATTTCGAACATAATTTTTTTTTTTTGAAATTCTAACTTTCTATTGGTTGCAATAGACCAGTCCAAAAACCAGTCCTAGACCAATCCTGGACTAGAACTTTTTAATGGACCGGTCTATAGACCATAGCCCAGTCTGCAGTCCATTATCCAGACTAGTCTTTTGAACCAGGACCAGACCGGATCAGACCGTAACATCTCTACTAAAGATAAGAATACCAACAAATTTCCTTGATGATTTTCGATCAGATACTTCAAGGATAGCCAAAGAAAAAAGCATAAGTACCGTATAAAGAAAAAGCTTGCACACATTCAAGATTCTTTTCATAATACATTATACAAGAGTATAGAACTGTACCAAATATAGAAGGAAGAATACAAACTAAACTTTATCCTATGATAAATTAATATATTTCAAATAAAGTAATGATTTAGTACTAAATATTTAACTAATAATAAATGTTAATAAAGTACTTTATTCTGCTAATTATAGTAAGATATTGCTATTTTTAAAATTTCAAATTAGCAAAAATTTTTGAATAAAGTATTTTAAAAATAAATGAATAATTTTAATACTATGAAAAAGGTTTATAATATGCTCTTTGTAAACTAATTTTTATTTAATTCTATTATTGAAAAAATATTTTAATTCCTGGTTTCAAGCATAACTGTTATATTATTAATAATAGTATTAAAACTAATAAAATTAAACAGTCAATATAGCTAAACAATTAATAATTAAATCTTCAAGGTGGTCTCGAGGTTACTGCTATCGATCATTTGTAATATCTACAGGTACAGACTGATTATAAGCAATAAGATTCCCATCACAAGCAAGATTTTTATAATCATAATTATCACAAGTAACAATATCAAAACCAATAATACTAATCAAATCGACAAAAAATCAATCGCCTAATTTTTATCAGGTATTTTAGAATTAAAGAAATGGAATGGCAGAAAATGTATTATTTGGAAAATGACATAGACATTTTTTTTTTTAATATTCGGTGAAATGAAAATTCAGGTAAATGACTCATCGGGGGATTTATAATCGATTAAGTTATATTTCGGTAAAATGAGAAATCGAAATTAAATCTTTTTAATAAAATGGATTGTCAGCATTATAGATTCGGTGAAATGGTATTTCAGTGAAATTTGATTTCGGGAAATTAATCTGTAACGTGTTAATCAGCTTCAGTTCAGTCGATTTTTTAAGTTGACTCTAAGTCTATTTCAATAACCACATGATATTTGAATGGGTAAGGTTTTCAATTATACTAAAATATGAAATTTTATGTACATTAGCATATGCATACATTGAATTGCATTAAATCAATTATGCTTCTCCCATCACATGATTTTTTTACTTGAATATAAATCTGATACTACTCGACTTCTGAAGTCAATCAGACTAGACTGAACGTTTAACAACCCTAGGTGTAAGAAATATAAAAGTCTCAATCACTTTATATCAAATAAAGTTTGGCAAACTCTTTGGAGACAAGATAAATTTGTCATTTTCAATAGCGGTTAACTTTAAATTTAAGAAATATGCATAGAATGGTTACATAATATTCTTGTCATACTATCGTTATGTGAGAAGATTGAAAATTCTAAATTTATTATTTTATTGAGATTGATAGTTTAAGAAATTTATTGCAATGTTCAACAGTTTAGCATTATCACTGTACAGAGATTGAAGATCCTATCACTTCTCTCAATGAATTTGATTAAGAATCTGATTTGCCAGTTTGATCAGGTCGACCTAGAGATGGGAAAAATGCGCATTTTATAATAAAATGCGCATGAATGCGCATTAATGCGCATGATACCGCATGATAAAAAATTTTTTTAATTTTATCTTTATTATTGATAATATATCTAAATAAAGACACTACATATTGATTCTTTAATCATATTTTGCCTATATATAAATATATAAATTTTTACAAATTTGCTAATTGTAAACTTCATCGTTGCTTATCTTATATAATTTGACGCCTGATCCGTGGCTCTGCCACGGGAGCTTTGCATAAAACTTTAGAATCTTAGTTAAAATCCGTAAATTCGCATTATATAATATTCATTTGTTTTGTCTCTCATTTTGGGAACTAACTAACGACGGAAATACATTTGGGTGTTTCTCCTGCTAATCGAGCAACCTACGCAGTTTCTTAGCATCGTGCAATATTCTTTTTTGTTTTCTTTATGACGGTCGTCCCGTCAGGCTATTAAGAACTTTATAGCAGTGATTGTCGTCCCAACAGGCCACGTTCCTGAACCAAAATATATAAACCTCAGCTTCACATATGACTGTCGTCCCGACAGGCCATCGAAGCGTTAGAATTCTGTATAACTGACTGGCCAATTAAACAAATATAGTAGTCACGTCGGCCCTAGCTCCTCATATGACTGTCGTCCCAACAGGTCAGTTTTGTAGCTAATTGGGCAGGGAGGGTGGGTTGACGTAACCAGAACTAATGTCGGGTTCGCAGAAGAAACAAGACTATCTCCCTTGCAAACCCCTTGCTTAGTAATATACCTATTCATTCATTATCTCATACTTACTCCACTAACTGCATCTCATGAAAATTACTTCATACTTACCAAAAATCACTGATCGACCAATTGATCGATCATAAGACCGAACATGATCAGACATGTCACATGTTTGGTTCTGTGATGATTCGAGACAAAAGCTGCCTCAATACTTAAAACCAAATATATCAACCCCAGCTTCTTATATGACTGTCGTCCCGACAGGTCATCGAAGCATTAGAATTAATTAATGTGCAAATGACTGTCGTCCTGACAGGTCAATTACTTAAACAAATATGTTTAGTCACATATCGACCCTAGCTTCTATATGACTGTCGTCCCGACAGGCCATTTCGGAGGGTAGGGAGGGAGGGTAGAAGAAAAAAGGCTATTTCTTCTACGTATCTTATCAAATGCTAACATATCAGAATACTAACCCATTACCTCATACTTACTCAATTTAATTTCTTAAACTTTTCCATTTTGAACGCATTCCGTAAGAATTACTTCATACTAGAATTACTGATCAACCTATTAGACTGAACATAATCGGATATATCACACGTTCAGTCTCGTGGTGATTCGAGACAAAAGCCGCCTCGATACTTACGTATCGAGCAGCTTTAAATATGCTGAGTTAGTTTGCATTGAATCGTCACAAAATAATTCTGTTACTGAACATACTATTCTATTAACTACAGTATATGGTTAAGATTGAGTTAGTTTGCATTAAAATTATGTTATTATAAAAATATGCCTAATGATTGGTGCCGTAATTCAAAATGCAATTTGTCGTAATGTAATAATTATTTATTACAAAAGTCGTAATCTGTAATTGTAATAATAATTACAGAACAGGGTGAAACCTGAGTTGCGAAATAGTGAAATCCGCTTTGTAGATCGAGTTAGGGTGAAATCCGCGTTTTATTATGTTTTTTATTATATAAAAGCGGATTTCACCTCACGTGATGATCATAGCAGGTTTCACTATTTCTCAACTCAGGTTTCACCCTGTCGTATAATTACGACATGTCGTAATGGGACACTTAAAGAAGAGTGAACCCAGTGATGGTCCCGAATTGTGTCACCCTCGATATAATCACCTGTGAATTTTGATTGGTCAGAAGATCATAAACAAAATCAGGTGATACGGATCAATCACATAACAGATAACAAACAACTATTTTGTGTAACTAAAACGTAAATTATTTGTTGTTACAGCTTTACTAAGGCTTCGCTATTAGATTAGAAGGAGCTTTACTAATACTAAGAATTCTCAAGAAAACTTTTAAGGTGGAAAGTTTTTAAGGTAAAAGGCAGTTTCACAAGTGAAATTTTGAGCTAGAACGATTTTTGCATCGTCTTGGTTTTTTTTATATTCCTTTTGAAAATGTCCACTTAATACAAAAATATTTTACTTGCATTTTGTTTTTTTTATTAGCGGCAAATTCTTTATAAGTCGATTACAACCTTTCAATCTAGCATTAGCACCTGTCTTGGAATATTGTTATTGGTCTGTCGCTTTGTGTTCAACGATTTGAGTTAATTATTAAGTTACTTTTACTTTTTAAATTATATATTATACTGTATATTGTATTAAATTTTTTTTAACTCAATTTAATAAGATATATATATGGAGGCTTTATTTCTCTAAAAATTTTGATACCCAATTTTTTGGATCTTAATTTAGCTGTGATGAGTTCCTTTATGATTTAGTTAAATTTTTTGAAATTCATTTAATAGAGTCTAAAGCTCACTGTTTACGATCTTATTTTTTTTTAGGTTTATAGAACATGCATTCAAAATAGCAAAATAGTGGAGCTACAAAAATGGTGCAACGATATTTTAACAAAACACCCAAATATTATGTTCGATTTTGAAGATTTTAGAGAATGTATTAGTTTCACCTATTAAGCATGATGAATTTGCAAATAGAAAAGGTAAAGGTTCAGAATTATGCTATAAAGTAGGATATCAAGCAAAATTTTGAATTACCTTTTGATTCTGGTGTGAAAATTTCATAGTTCTAGGGGTTACTTGGTAATCGTTAGATTAGTTACTATTATAATTTATGGATTGGCGTAATATCATTAAGGTATTTGTATGTTTTATTATTATTATTATGAAAATGTTATATTTAATATTAATTAGATCATATTTTTGATTCAAGTTCATACTCTTAATATAACTACAAATTACAAGATATTGTATCATTTAATTGGTCTATAAGTTCTGTATGCTTATTTATTCAAGGCATTTAACTTATGCATTTTTTATAATTTATTATAAGGGGATAAATTCGAATTTTTTTAAGGTAAAATTATATATATGGGGGTGAGTTAGTAGAAATGGGACAAATCATTTTTAGTAAAATTTTTTTAATTTTTAAACTAAAATATCTTGACAACTATTTAATCAAATTTGCTAAAAAATTTTTTATTTTAATCTTGAAATTATATAGAATTAAAATAAAAAATTATTAAATTTATTAAGATAGTTATTAAAATATTTAGGCTTAAAGTCAAGAAAACTTTTACTTAAAAAAAAATTTGTCCCATTTCTACTAACTCACCCCATATATTATTGTTTGTACAAAGTACAATTTAAAATAGAAATTTATAAAAATTTTTTTTTCAGTAATTATCAAAAATAATTTTGAAAATTTTGATATTGCTTCAGTATTACATTGGCGATACCTAAAAATGATTAAATTGTAAGTATGCAAATTAAATTTAAATTCTGCTTTATTTTTAATTTAAAAATACTAATTACCTCCTTTAAACTTTCACCATATAATTTTATGTGTTCTACTAACTTATTGAATGCATTACTTTTATTCTGAGCAAATCGTCGCCTCCATATGTATTCTAGAAAGTAAGCATCATACAAGTCTTTGACTGTTCCATAGCATGGAAGTGAAGTTTTTACTGCACGCCATGTTGATTCGATTGTGTTTGTGTGAATTCCTGTTTCAGGATCTTTAAAGTGCTTCGAATGATTGACAATTCCATGTTTCCACCCATAATTTTTAAAGTCTTCAGTCTGGTAAGCAAACAACAGTCACTGTAAATCGTAGTACCTTTTTCAACATACTCATCTAAAATTTTAGTTAATGTTTCTTTGGTACGATTAGGTACTGTCACCAAGAACATTTTACCTGAATCTCTTTTAACCCCACCAAAAACCCACTGTCTATATACTTTCTTACCTTTATTAAATTTTCACTCACCAAATTTACTTTCATCTATTTCAACAATCTTATCTTCACTTTTAATTTTTTGATTTTTTTCATTCATTAGAGCTATGCTACATACATCATGACAAAAATTATACCAATCTACCATCGTTTGAGCACTAGCACTACTCTTAGCAACAGCAAATTTTTGGGGCAGTTTATGAGACCAACAGAACATGATTTTAGCAATTTGGGCTAGAGATAATTTCAACCTTATAGTAATTGAAAAACCACAAGCAGTTTTTGAGGTACAAGCCCATTTTTGATTATCAATATGGGAATGATTTTTTGTTTTGCACATGGGGCTTTCATATTTTTTACAAAACCAAATTCGAGGAAGAATTTCAAGTTCTTCAAAAAATTCTACAGAATGTTCAGTATCTTGTGTACTAAGGTAAATATCATCATAGTTTTTTCTGTCATAATTTTGTTAGAAAGTTTGAAGATAATATTAAGAGCTTGAGTTAGATTATTTTAATATGTTTTGAATTTATTAATTTTATTTGTATGTTTTTTATATTTTTAAAAAGAAAATTACTACAAATCACCACTGGTGATCATCACCAGTGATCTACAATGCATAAAACAAAATAAACAAAACAAACTAAATAAAAATTAAATCTCTTTAATATTAGGGTAAGGGTGAGAACTGGATGGGGCAGGAGGTATAGTTTATACTAAAATTTTATGAGGAATTTTTTTTTTTGCATAAAAAAAAGTAGTTTCATAGGCAAAATTTTAGGTTAGAAGCAATTTTAGGAATTTTTTAAAAATTTTTTGTTTTTGTTACACAAAAATTGATCTACATCTTACACCTGATCCTGAATTTTAATTGGTAAATTGAACACTGGTGATGATCACCGGTAGTGATAAATAGCAAACTTCTTTTAAAAAATACTAGAAATTCGCAATAATGTAGACTTATTGGTTTGGTGCAATAATGTGTTTATGGAATTTTTCTTTTTCTATTTGATTATGATGTTTTCAAATATCTTCAATGAAGCTGATAAAGAATCTGATTAACTTAGTTTGATCAATCAAGTTCTTTGTTGAGTGTTTGAGAACACCCTTATTCATACTAATTTTTTTTTAAAAGAAATAGAATTGATTTTATCTAATTACAACTTCAGAATTTAAGAAAACTTAACAATTAGTCATTTTTTGTTTAACATTGGAAGTATTCTGTTGAATTTGTTTTTTATAATTTATTCATGCTAATTTTTTTTAGTTTTTCCATGAATTCAAGAATATTTCAAATTTACAATATTTTATGAAATAATATTTATAATTTTAAAGAATTATTTCATCTAAGCAATTAATCAAAAGGACTGACCAATTTTTGGATGGACCAAAGGATCGTTGGTCTGAACCAGATTGATTAATAGCTCTAGTAGCTATATATTGTAACGAATTGTCGATTGGTGTGATTAGCAAAATATCATCTTTTTATTAAAATCCAATTACGATTAATGTCTACACTTCATTTTATACTAAACTATAATAGAAGAGTAACTATCTGTAATAAGCTTAATATAAAATATAAATATAGAAAGTGAACAAATGAGCAAAATAATTACATTGAACATATTAAGTAGCAATTTTCATATGATATACATCCATAAGAATTTAGGAAGTTTAATTACTAAAACTAGAAATTTATTGAATGAATATGCAAACTTGATTTTCAAAATAAATTAGCCAAATTTAGTATGCGATATTTTGGCATTGTATAAACCTTTATTAGTGATATCAATATTGAAAAAACTAATAATCTATAATTTGACATTATTGATACATAACTTGCATGCAGTCAAGATCACACTTAAGTATTTATATAGGCATTGTTTCAGGACACGAGTTTGAGACAAGCTAATAGTTAATTCAACCTAATGCAAATTATAATTTTTAACATCATTAATCATTAGCTTGTTTTCAAATGTGTTCCAAAATAATGCCCATAGGCGTTATTTTGCACTCATTGTAGCCATTAATAAATTTCTCTATTTTATTAGTGTTAACAGTAGCTCGTTCTTATACATAGTTTAATCTTGTTTAACAAACTAAAGGTTTGTATGATAATTGACAATAAAAACCTTTTTTAAAATTTGAAAAAGTATTTCACCAAAAATAACAAAACAAAAGGTAATAGCTTAACAAGCTAAAAGGTAAAAAAAAAGGTATCGCATAGCTAGTTTTATTTTTTATGTGTCAAAACCGGTTTTAATCAGTTTGAAATGAACCGGTTTCAATCTCTAGCATTACATTAGTTAATCACAGTAAATGTGTCTAGTCCCGACTATATCAAAAGCTGATCCTAACTCTAACTCTAACCCTAAACCTAAGCCCTAACCTTCTAACTAACTATATTAAAAAGCTGACCCTAACTCTAACCCTAACCACAAGGTAAAAATTATATAAAAAACCTTCTAACTATATCAAAAAGCTGACCCTAACTCTAACCCTAACCACGAGGTAAAGCTTTTTTTTTTGTTAGTGGTTTTATAGATGCTTTTTGCCTCGTAATTAGGGTTAGGGTTAGACAGTGTTTAGACCTGGCTGATTATAGCATTTGATTCTATTTGATTGTTTTGATAAATCGATTGTTTATCACGTAGTGTGGAACCCAATGATCATCACCTGATATTTGTTTACTTTTTTTGGCCAATCAAAATTGTATGTGGTTATATCGAGGGTAATACAATTCGAGATCATCACTGGGTTCACTCTTCTTGAAACCACCTATCGTAATTATTACTACATGTAGTAATAATAATTACATGTCGTAATAATTAAGACATGTCATAATAATTACGACATGTCGTAATTATTACTATGTGTCGTAATACTAGCCAATCACCATTCGCAAGGTCACGTGATGTTACATTGGGTGGTTGTAAATCAAAACTATATAATAAAATTTTTTAAAACAGATGTACAGCCCCAATGGTTCGATAGTTTTGGATAAAACTTCGCAAAGACAAGTATTATGTCCCTACAAACAAAGTTATAGAGCCATTTCTTTAAAAACAAAACTAAATTAACCCTTTCTTTTTTTTAAAAAAAAAATGCGTAGCATATTACAGACCCCTTTCTTTTTGCTACTTTTTTTTAAAAAAACACGTAGCATATTACAGTTTTTCCATGTTTAAATAAATGAAATAATTCTATAGTCTTGTTTGTAGAGATGTAGTGCTAGTATTTGCGAAAATTTATTCAAAACTATCAAACCGTTAGGGCTGTACATCTATTTAAATCTATTTAAAAAATTTGAATCAAAAAATTTATTAATAAATTTTATTATATGACCACATATAGTTTTGATTTACATAGCGCATCGACCACCCCAATGTTACATCTATTATAGCGGAGGATCTACGGACAGTTCTTTAACATTAACTAAATCCACCTACTATAACCCTAACTAATTCTGGCCACTGAACTGTCCCTAAGAACTGTCCGTAGCTTCTGCGCTATTATAGGAACCGCATAAAATTCCGCAAACACGTGATGAAATTCGCTAAAATTCTATTGGCCAAAAAAAACTCGTGACGCGTCATTGCATTTTTCGATTAAAAAGTTAACTTTCGATGTAGCTTTCGATATTAGGGTAAAGGTGAGCGTTCGGACGATGTTAACAAGAGCCTTATATATAACAAATTTTTTTTGTTAGGACGCAGGTGGTTTGGTAAGCCAAATTTTGCGTTATAAACGATTTTTGGAAGTGCCGGCTTTTGTTTCGTTTTCACGTTACACTTGATCCTGTGTCATGATTGGTTCAAAATCACGTGCTTGCGGAATTTTTACTATGTATAGTAATTATAATAATTACGAAATGTCGTAATAATTACGACATATCATAATAATTACGACATGTCGTAATTATTACGAAATGCCGTAATAATTACAACATGTAGTAATAATTACTACAATTAAGGTTTTAAAAATTCGGTGTAAAAATATATGTCGTAACCATAATTGTCGTAATTAGCTATTTACGGCACCATTCACTAATTCTGCCACATAATTCACACTCTATTTCAGTATGGTTGAGCAGTTTTTATTAAAAAATTTTATTACAAAATTTGATCGCTTATACAGTAATTGCAATATATTGTGTGTTAGTTTGAATCAGTATATGCTAACCATAAAAAGTTTGTTACAAAGCTCATTACTCCAATTACAGATAGTATGCAGCTTAGTTTTATTGGTGAATGCCAATTTTTAAAATAAGTGTTGCAACGAGAAAACCTTATATCGCTATCCTTTTGAACATAACCGTAATTTTATTGGTGGCAGATCGACATAAAACTATATTCTGAGTGGCAAAAATTCCGGCCAAAAATTCTAGAAATCAATCATCTTAAATCAATCATTAAATTTTGGTTGAATGTAACTTTTTTTGATATTCGCTAATATGTTCACTATTTTTTTTATTAATCATATGTTTTATCTATAGCGGAGCATTTGTCGTGTTCTTGCACTTGTTCTTGCACTTGCACTTATTCTTGAACTTGAGACCATTATACAAAACGGTTTCAAATTCGTGAATTTTTTTAACCCAAAGTAGTTTGTAAATATTAGCAATCAAATAACAAAAGTAAATTTGGAAATTCACGTTCACGATTTTTGTTGTTTAAGGGCGTTAATAAGGGAATTAAAAAATGACATACTAATTACTCGAATGTTATAATAATTACTCGACCATGACAATTGTCATAATCATCTTACGTATTTCTGTTAGTTTTCCTATATATAGGTCATATAGATAGATTAGAATGTTAATTATACTTATTTAATATTTAATTTTTCTATATAAAATTTTGATGGCGCATGATTCGGAAACATGCATTCATGAGGAAACATGCGCACGCATGAAACCCATCTCTAGGTCGACCAATCAGATTAATTGCTGAATCCATTGAAATTTCCTGAACCGTACGTAGTTATGCAAATGTATGCAAGGCTAACGCTCGTATTACATAATTCTAACAACTATTTGCATTTCCTTTTATAGTAATGTTATAAAAAATTTTGTCAAATCGTATTGTATGTCTAAAAAAGGTAAACAAGCGTGTACAAATACCATATACAACTGCGCAAGTTTGTAAAAGAAAAGAAAATAGCATATGATATGTATGAATACAATATACAAATGCGCAAGTTTATAAAAAAAAAAAAGAGAATAGCATATGTATTAATACAATATACAAATGCAAGTTATAAAAGAAAAGAAAATGGCATATGTATGCATAAAAATGCGCAGAAATAAATTTCCTAAAACGGTGATATTTCAAAAATTATTTCAATATATAATATTCTTCAGAATAACCTTATGGAACAAGTCAATTCTTAATTATGTGCTCGATTGAAGTAAATACTTTTAGCAACGTATCTATTCCTGACACCTCAAATATCCAATATTCAGTAAGATCTGCTATTATAGAATTTCATCTTATTTCATTTGAGTCAGTGGATGACGAATTAGTTACAGGTTGTATCGCTCAAATCTTGAAGGAAGGCGAAAAATTTCGAAATGTCACCACTAAAAGCATAAGCGAAAGCACGATAATGTCGCAACATTGTGGAGAAATTATTACTCATGTTGAGTTTCTAACGCAAAATCATGTTAAAGGCAAGGTTTTCCTCGAAATACTTGAAGATATCCTGAGTTGGGCTCAAAAATGTAAAAATGAATCGGAAGCCATTGAAACTGAGTATAGAAATATTCGAGGTAGATTGAATACGATCTTGAAGAAACTTCAAACAAGAAATGAAAATGTAGATGAAGAAATCAAAAAAAAAACAGATTCTGCTATTAAAGCAAAAGAGGAGGGAAAAAGTTTCCGCAACGAGGCAATATCATCTATTGCTATATTGGTTCCAGCAATGGCTTCAACAATTTCAGTAGCAGTAATCCCAGGTGCTCAACATGCACTTAGTGCAACAGTACCAATAACAACGGCGGCAGGAAAAAATGCTATCAATAAATGGCGAAAGCGAGGTGATTGTTACAATCTGGCACGGTCTCTAAAATCTGAAGTTCTTAAATTGGAAGCGGTCGCTTATAAAATTAATGAAATTATTAAAGTAACGCAGCAGATCATTAGTACTTTCAATGAACTTCAAATCTTTTGGCAAAAACAAGTTGACGAAGTTTCTGGATTAATCAGCAGATTTAATCATACAATGAACGGTAATTTATATTATAATGAAATGAAAGGAAGAGCAGTAATCAATAATTGGAAAAAGGTGCAAAAACAGTATGAGAGTTATAATAGTACAGTTAGAAATGTGATGAATGAAACATATATGGTCTGAATCTAACCCAATACATATCAAGCCACATGAATTCGATTCTTTTTATTGTCTCTTAATAAAAATTGTTATTTCATATTATCAAATATTAAATACAGAAATATGCATCACAAAGTACTATTTTTACATAGATCTATGTAAAATTTTCATGTAAAATTATGTAGAAATTTTAATTAATAACAACTTTAATTATTTCTGCATATAAATCAATATAATTTTAATAGCATTATAAAATTACAATTTAACACTAGGATAAGGTTTTAAATTTTAAACTGTGGTTTGAAAAGGTTTTAACATGTAGAACATTTTATTTAACACGTCAAACACTTATTACTATACTTGCTGGCAAAACACGGACAAATCCCAAATTTAAAAAAAACAATTGATATTTGTAAAAAATTAAATCAAAAAAGTAGGCCTAAAATTTTGCAAATATGTTATCTATAATAATAAGAATATTTACTATTTGTTTAAACAAAGATTATTAATAAAGTTTTTGAGAAATTAATTTGGGATGTATTTGGGATTTGGGCGTGGACAAATCCCAAACTATAGTAATTTGGGATTTTGCCAACATGTATACTTATTACCTTAGTCACTTTTGAGAAATAATTAAAAATAAATTAAATCATCTCTATATAAATATAAATAAACTTTATATCATATATAAATATTAATTTTTTATAAAAATTCTAACTATATAAGTCGATACTAGGTTTTATAAATTTATATACAGTCGACCCTCCCAAAACCGATCCTGTCAAAACCGATAACCTGCCATAATCGGATAATTTTTTTTTCGTCAAATTTATGAGTAAAATATTCATCAAAAGTTAAAAAAAATTCGGCTGCGACTTTTATTTTTATAGTATGAACGAAAGTTTCCAATATTCATAATTTTTATTATGCAAAAAAAGTTTTTGAACCAACCATATACAAGATTTGGAGTTACTACTGAGATTTAAAGTGATATTTTCGTAAATTTCTTATAGTTACTTATCAATTGCTTATCAGTTTTATATATAGTTTACTTTATGGGTCTTTAAATAGTTTACAACTTAGGGCACAAAATTTACGGTGATGTAACCTGCTTTTTTTTTCGGTAAACAAAATTTAGAAACTCCTCCAATATATTTATTTTTATAAAATTTCTGGCCACTTTAAAACTACGTTGGAAGTCAACTTAACTAAGCGGAACCACCGGTATTTTATATCAGTTCTTATACGGTTACTCTATAAATTTTATAGTTAGTCATATAATTAATCCTATAAATTTTTATAGTTATTTTTCGTCACTATTAATAGCACATATGTAATTTTAAATATCACAATATCTTTTTAATAATCACGATGTTCCGACTGGAAATATTAGCCCATACGAAACTATTACTTGACAATTACTTGATCAAAATCAACCGACATTTTTTTATTCTAATTCTAGGAACTTGTAAAATTTGGTCAAATTTTGATCGGAGAAATCTTTAAAAAATTAGTGTATCTATGCAATAAAAGCTGCAGCCAAAATTTTCTTTATAGTTCTCGGCATACATCAATCCAAATTTGATAAAGATTTTTTTATTTGAATTCTATAAACTCAGAATTAAAACAAATTCATAGAATTTTGGATTGATAGGTGTCAAGAAATTTTCGCTTAAAGTTTAAGAAGATTGTACATGACTTTTAGTATAATTAAACCTCAATGAATAAAATAACTGAGCTTATTATAAAATAGAAAATGCTGTATTTGAATAAAATTTAAATTATGCCATACTGTAAATTTATGTAATTACCAAAAAGATTAAGCTATAGTAAGACCTCTATAAATGCACATTCTATAAGTGCAAGCTCTAAGTAAATTCTCTCTAAATGCACGATCCCAGTTTGTATGGTTTTTTCTCTATCAGCGCACACACTCTCTAAGTGCACATTTTTGAAATTTTTTACTATGGTCCTAAGGGGGTGCTCTTATTGAGGTTTTACTGTATTAACGGTTCATTTACTCAATATGGTCTCTAATCTGTTTACTTCTGTTTAAATTGTTTTTAGTTCGCAAATATAATAGCCTTTTTCAAAAAAAATAAAAATAATGTTAAAAAAATAATTAAGCAAAAATGACATAAATTAAATAATTAAAATAGACTTATCTACTTATTTAGAACCATTATATCGTAGCTTTTCAAGAAAACATTCCAAATGTAACATATAATATAGAAACCTTTATGTCTGTAATTATTTATTCTTTATTTCCTTTCCTATCCAAATATTATAAAATAATGTCTGGTAATACCTATGCACCCTCAATGGAATTTGATTGGTTGTGTTTAAACGCTTTTATAGCGGTTTTTAAAATGATGTATTTTAATATCACATAAATTTACCTGTGATTGTGTGATTTTTTTATTTTTGTTTAACGAATATTGCAGGTAATTCATATGCTCCATTCAGTTTGAAAACATTAGCAACTATGATCAAATCCTATCGTTATACTACTAAATGTATACTTGCCGGACAAACCTGGACAAATCCCAAACTCAAAAAAAAATTGTTATTTACAAAAAAATTAAATCAAACAAATAATTTTGATACTTTGCAAATATATTATATAAGCTATAATAATATGTATCATGGTTTAAATAAGGATTATTAACAAAGTTTTTGCGAAATTACCAGAGTTTAGAATTTGGTCATGGACAAACCCAAACTATAATAGTTTAGGATTTGGCGGCAAATATAACTAAATGACAATTATAAATTATGACTATGATGTAAAAAATACTTTAACATTTTATTCGTCGTAACAAAAAGCAAGATTCAAGAGTGTGAATATTCTTATATATGAAAATCCTCCATATTATAATAAAATTATCCTCGTACGAATACCCTGTACATTTTACCAATCATTTTGATCATGCGAAAATTAGGTTTTAAATTATTTATTTAATGGTAATTCAAATTACAGAAATTGAGTATCATGAAAATCTCATATTTCGGGATATAATGAAAGAAATTATTATAAATAATTTTTGGTGTAAATATGAACAGTAAAGAATAAATTGTATTACCGGGTCTCTTACACCCCACCAAAATTAAAACCTAATATTAGACCCTGGGTCTAGTGCGCGGTGGAGAGTTTGTATCATTAGAAGGAAAAATTTAAAAAGAATGCATATTTAATATTTTCATTCATAGTGGGTAGCCTAAATGTTTAAAAAGAACCACATTTGATAATTGTAAATTTTGAGATTCACACCTGTGTCTAGAACATATCAAGGATGGTAAATGACCTGGTCATTTGCTCAAAATTTAATTGACCTAGTCATTTGGTTTTATGACCTAGGTCATTTGGTCATTGGTCATCTGGGTCATTTCATATGAAACAATTTTATTGGTCAGATAGCTAATATTAAAAGCTCAAAATTTACTAAGTTAATTAATGTTTTTATCTCTTATTTCTTAAGTAAACTTGTTCAGAAGAACAAATTGTATATACTGTATCTTGAAATTTTTATATATTATTCTTCAGAACTTCTTTATTTAAGACATAAATACCAATTAACATAGTAAAGTTTTGACTTCTACGATTATTATAAAAGCTACTTTTTGTCTAATAATCAATTTGGATTGGCTAAAGGGCATTAGATTATCAGTTAACAAATGTTAAATGACCTTCTATGGGCCATTTGAATATGAAATGACCCAATGACCAGTCACTAGTCATTTGGGTCATTTGGGTCATTTTGGGTCATTTACTATTCCTGGTACATATGCGTCTAATATCTGGGCCTTGTAAATAATTATCACATGATCACGGTTAAATTGGATATTAATTGAGATTAATTGTTTGATAAATTAGGTAATCAAAGGTTTAATTGGTTTATAATTTTATATAAAGGTGATTAATTCGATCTTTCTTTCTCTAACTGAGTTATTAATAAAACTGAGTTCAAATAATGAATTACAAAGACGAATATTCTTTTTGGGTACAAGGTAAATTTAATAAGTGATTTTACTGCAACAAATGTTTAAGAAAAACTTTTTGGAGTTAACACTTCTACTCTTATTTCAAAGGTCTTCAGAACCTACTCAAGAGTTATTTTTTGATTGAAATAAAAAAGGGTCTTATATACTTTTTCTTACTTAATAAATATATGAAATTTAGACTAACTCTATTGAATCACTACTTACTCACTATTCTTTCACTACCTTCAGGGACAAAAGCCAGAAGTGACAGCTTGCACCTGGAGGTGTACTTTGTGCAAGAACTAGCAAGTTAGAGATGGTAAATAACCTTTAAAAGATCTTCAAATAACCTCAAATGACCTCAAATGACCCCAATTCTATTATAAGTTTTAGTCTGAAAAATGATCTAGATCATTTGAAAAAAAATCAATGACCTCCAATTTTACCTTTTCTTGTGTTAGCATCATAATGACAATAGTGCCATACTGGACTAATTATATTGTTTGGTGAAAAGGGAATAAACAAACAATAACAGAGAAATGCAGATATGAAAACTGGACTGTGGCCCTATTATATGCAGTCCACCTAATGCAAAACTGGATTATATATATTGTTTGGTAAAAAAGTGAATAAACCAAACACTAATAGAAGATTGCCAGGTGCAAAAACTAGAAATTACTTCAAATTGCTATAGCACATTTTTATTCTACTTGGAATATGCTGATTCTAATTACTATATCTAATAATAGAAAAAATAATACTATTATAACAATATAAACAAGGAAAATATTCTACAGTAAACAAATTAACAAAAGACTCAAACAAATTCTTTGCAATATATATGCAAAATTCTTTTTAAATATTAAACTGCTTAAAACTTTATAATTATTTAATTCAGCTAACAATAAGCTGATTTTGGCTTACAACTAATATAATTCAACCCAAAACTATGGACCAATTTTTTGCAACTAAATGTTTTTAATTTTTTTTATTACTAAACCTTGCACATTAAAAAATCTTTATATTTTAAGATGCTATATATAGTTATTTATAATTATTTTTAAATTACACTTAATAAATATGAAGAATAATTCTAATCTTCTTCAATTTGTGATAGCAAAATATCAAATAATTTTTATTAATTCAGAAATACTATAAAAAACTATAGTAACATATCTTTCACAAAGTTAATTAAATATTATAATTGTAAGTCTAAAAGATAAGTAAAAATAGCTATAGAATTAGCAAATTCATTGAGTATTGTCAATAAAAAATTTATTAAATCATTTAATATTTTAACAATTAATTTCATTTTTTTAACTTGCACAAAAATCTTTTTGCTAAATTTATATTATATATACAACTTTGCTTTAGCTTTTACTATTCTTACTATTCTTAATATTTACTTTATAAGAAGTTTTGTATAAGAATTTTTTATAGTAATTCATGATAAATACTACATTAATTTGATCAAGCTCAATTTTAAAATGTATTATCTATCAAGTAGGTTTGTAACAAAATTTTTTATAGTAATTTTAAAAGGAATTATAGTTACTGGAATAGTAAGTTCTATAGTGGAATTTAAAAAAAATTATGAGCACTTTGTATCTTTGAATTTAGATATAACTCGAAATATACATAGATAGGTCAGGTTAATTATAAAAGTATTAAAAGAAGGGGTCATCTAAAGCCAAGTATACATGTAATATTTTCGTGTAAATGGGGACACAAAATTTTGTTTACATGGATTAGCCTGAAGAAGTCAAAAAACAAAAAAAGCAAGAACATAAAAACAGTATTCTAAATCTATCTTGGGCCATTAATAAAAAATGTTGGAAAGGTAATTTTACCTATATTGGCCCTAACTCTAACCCTGACCCTAATGCTAAACAGTCTCTAATATGAATTTTAACTAAAATTTCAAAAAATCACATGGGTATGACTTTAGCCATCCTCTAAAAAGGAAAGATTTGCAGAAAAACCTTAAAACTAAGCAAAAAATTACTATAAATAGAAAAGATTTGTATAAAAAACCTCAAAAATAAGCAAACTCATATCTGACCTATCTATATATATTTTAGGGTCCTATTTAAATTAACTAAAATATAGATAATACTAATAACTTGTATTAGTAAGTTACATTCTATGTATCACCAGAATAGCAAGGTTTGTAACAGTAGCACATAATAAAAATTATAATAATCTAATATGAATTAATTTAACACTAGCCCTATATTAGTATTATTAGAATAGTGTACAAGTTTTATATATTAATTTTTTAACAGTAATTCATGATAGATACTACAATAATTATAATTTGATCAAACTCAACTTTAAAATGTATTATCCATTAAGAATAAAGGGTACGTAGACTATTTTTATATAGTTTTATATAGTATTTTGAAATTTTCATATAAAACTAACATATGCTACTAATAAACTTTTTCAAATTACAATTAATTTTTATTAAAATTTCACAATATATAAATAAACCAATTTATTTATTATGATAAAATTTTGAGCTATCATTATATTATAAAAAATATAGTTGTATATATCACAAAGTTTTTCTGGGTTGGCTCAAATTTTTCTGGGTTGCACAAAATTAATAATTCTAATTGGTCAATTTGTGCAAATTTATAAGTTGGTTTTATTACTAAATTTTAATATCCAATCTTTAAAAATTTATATTTTACTGAATTTTTAACCAATTTTAATAATTTTACTATGATTAGAATCAGAAAAACCTGTTTTACAAACTTTTTTTAAAGTTATACTTAGTTTATTTGATATAATTTTTTATAAAATTAAATATAAAAAAAAAGTTACCATTAAGTTTATATATAATTTTAAAATTGTATCCTCTACCCTTAAGTAGGTTTTAATAGAATTTTTTATGGTAATTATAATAGAAATTACATAATTCTAATACAAAATAATTTAACCTTTTATCATTACTAAAATAGTAAGTTAAATAGTAGAATTTTAAAAATCAAGTTTTATATATTATGGCACTTTGTATTTTTAAAAAGAATGCTAGTAGCACCCCACAATATTTGTACATTATATTCACTTTAGATATTCTCCAAACAGAATTTATAAAAATTACAAGATTACTAAATTCAATAAAGATTAAAATTTTCTAGTAAGAATATAGATTATTATACCTTTTTGCATAATGCATACAAATTATTTTTGCTCAGATTTTATATTAAATATTTTTTTATTATTACGAAGATACACAATAGGAGTAGTGTTCTACTTCAGAGCTAGAAAACTAGATAAAAAGACTCTTAGAGAAGGGGTTCGCCAACTTGGCTGCCAGAGTTGTACTAGAAAAAAGAATCTATACTACAGGTCAAGATATCTTGTTCAAAGTTTTAAAAAATTTTGCTATAGCTATTAATAGGTGTTTAATTACCAATCTGGATAAGATCAGCACTATAGCTATATTATTACTATATATGAAATTGGAAATAAACAAATATATAAACAATATATTAGTAAATTTGATTATAACCCTTATGAAAAGTTTTTTTTGTACTAAATAAATAATATTTTTGATATAAGTAAAGTTGTAAAGCAGGTTCTTGCACATCTACTAGTAAAATTTTATTAAAATCGGACCTGTAGATAAGAAGATATGAGTAAAAACGTCTTTAAAATTCTTTAAATCATATAAAAATTTTATATATACAGGCCTTTTTTAGATTTTGTACTATTTCGTTTATATATTTGTTTTGCCACAATTCAAATATAAAAATATTGCTGATCATATCCGAATTGGCAATTAAATTATTTAAAAAACTTAGAGCAAAGTTTTCTTAACAATTAACCTACAAAGTTTAATGTTTTTTTTTTATTTAATTCTTCATTTCTATAGAATTAGAATAAAAAAAATCATCAAATTCTTTTGGGTAAATGCTAAGATATTGTTGCTAAAAGTTATAAAATAATTTGAATTTCTTAAATTTTCAATAATCACATTGCAATTATTGATCTATATAATTGATTACATGAGTACATGGCTTTAGATAACCCCAAAATAAGCAAACTAATGCCTAATCTATTTATGTATATTTCATATACAAGAAATCTGTGCCAGGTTTATGGGATAGCAAAATTCTTTAAAGTTTAATTAAATTAGAGTTAGAGCTAGAGTTATGTATCAAATAGAAAGTTTATATAGTAAAACTGCCCAATGAAACTTTTTGTTAGTGCACTAAAAGTGGTTCTTATAGAAATTTCAAAAAATAAGCAATTTTTAACAAACTGAATATTTGGTTTAAAATTTTCTGATTATTTATGTTACACTTGATCTTTGAAAGTTAATTTGTAGACTAGAAAATCTATATCACAATAATCAATATAATCTGGCACAGATTTTTGAGTACATAGATTTCAGATCCTTAGTGCACTCTAATTTTAACCAATAAAATTTTTTTTTAAAAAATTGAAAAAATTAATTAATTGAATTTTTGTACTAGTAAAATGTTTAAAAATTACAAATCTAATACTATTGTAGTATAATTTGATCTGCTAAACAAGTTTACTTAAGAAGCAAAAGATAGTTATTATAGTCAAAAATATACTAACATAAAATTAAAGGTTAATAAAATTTTATCTATAGTATAACTTTAAGTAAAATTGTTTTTTAGACAATTTTATATATAATGTTGCTCTTATATATTAATATTAAAGTTATAATATAACTAGATTTGCATATTTAATAACTTTATCACTAGGTTTTGTAATAAACTTGTATATGTGTAAAAATGTTTATTTGTTTATCTTGTGCTGTGTATATTATGTATAGAAGTTTATAAAGTGTATTTTTTTTTATATTTGGTTTAAAATTATTTGCAGAATTATATATACATAGCAATCATATAAAATTCTGTTGACACAAGATTTTAAACTAATTACAGCACAGAATTAGATGTAATGTGAATGCAAAATAAAATAGCTAACTTTTTCAAAAATTATCCATAACACAAAATTTGGTTTATAAAACTGCTTTCTGCATCTTAACAAAAAATAATTTCTTGCAAAATTTTGCTATATTTAATAATCTTATTAATTTGTCTAAATGCTCACCCTTGCTCTAATCTCAAAAGTTAACTTTTAACCAAAAAATGAATGATTTCTGATTATTTTTGGCAATAGAATTTTGTCACTCAATCACTTATGCAAGAATGAAAACACTATTTGGAATTTTTTCTCACTGCTCATATGGTTCCTTGCTTTCTTCAATATCTGAGCTGAATAGTCAGACTATCAAAGTACCAAACTGTGATATTTGGGTTGTTTAACCAGTTTATCAACTATATCTACAATTCCTTAATACCCAACACCCAAACTATCTTCTCGCAATAGGTAAGTGGATTTATTGAAAAGCTAGACTTGTGTTAAGCTCGTAGCAAAAACAAAAGAGAGGAAACAAATTGCCCACTTTCTTCTTTTAAATAGTATCTTCTATAACCTCATAATTTCATTACTAAATAGTAGAGTTCCTCAAACTCAAATCAAATCAAATATTAAGCATATTTGAATTTGATCAAATCAAATAAGCCTTGATTTGAATTTGATTTGAATTAAAAATTTTGTATTTGAATTTGATTTGATTTGAAATTTTTTAAAATTTTATTTATAAATTATCAAATGTTTTAAATATTTGATCAAATCAAATCAAATATTTATTAATTTGAATTTGATTTGATTTGAAAATTCTGTATTTGAATTTGATTTGAATTCAAATATTTGATCAAATCAAATCAAATCAAATCAAATTGTGGAACCTACTAAATAGTACCCATTCTACAATACATTATACTTATAAAAACTACTTATTGACATCATTCAATCGACTTTCAAAAAATTACCAAAATATACATTATACATCTTACTACACAATACCTCATACTCATGAAATGCTCATAGATGTAAGTTGTGATTTTATGACAAATGGATGCCTCATGACTTTATTCATAGCATCTTATTTTAGCACATATTATCATATATTTGTGAAAATTTATATTGTTATGTATATTTTTTGTCTTCTATTTATGAGTATATTATTATGAAAAATATAAGAGTATTGTTCATATTAGGGATGTTATCCTGCTCCAACCGGTTAGCTTGTGCTTAAAACCAGTTGGAACTCTGTTCGGAGCACATTTAAATAAAAACTGATTTTTTGAACTCAGTTTATATAAATGCATTAATAATTATGCTTGCATAAGCAGTTTAATAAAACCTGCTATCGCTATACCTGCTTTTTTTTCTTTTGGCGATCATATCGCTATTACTTTTTATTAAAGCAAATACATTTAAAATATATAAATCTTTGCATTATAATGTTATTGCATCTATTTGCTGTTATTTTTTATCCAATTTATTAATCTTCATTTCAGTCAATAATATCCCGCTTCATAGCAGGTTTTTAAGCAGAGACTTGCAGAGGCATTTTCTTCAGACAACCTGTTACGTATTGGGTTGATTGTATTTTTGCTTTCAAAAACATTTCTTTGCTCGGTATGCTTTATTGCAAAGGTTGTAATGTCGTTTATTACCGACTTCAGTAAGTTCATTCCAGAAAGGGTCCTTTTTTACTCGCTTTGGAGGATGGTTTGTTATTATAAGTGTTCCAGGTTCAAGTGCATTTTGAGATATTGAACCTGAAAAGGTAGTTTCAATTGAATCAATAAGTTCTTCAAATGTATTGTCTTCGTCCATCGAATAGTGAAATTCAAATAAAAAAAAATATATAAAAGCAAAAAGAAATTGCATATTTATATTATTATTAATTAAAAAAAAATTAAAATGATTAAGTGTCATAATATTAAATTAACTTTTAATTAAAAAAAGAAGTCAAAGAAAATTGATTTTTGTTCGTTATAAGAAAGTAATTTTTATTCGCCATATCATGCCACATTAAATTAAAAAAGTCAAAGAAAGTTGATTTTTGTTCGTTATAAGATGGTAATTTTTATTCATCATTTCATGCCATATTAAAAAAAAAGATCAAAGAAAAATTGATTTTGTTCGTTATAATATAGAATTTTATATTCGTCATATCACGCCACATTAAATTAAAAAAAAAAAGAGTCAAAGAAAATTGATTTTTGTAATTTTTTTATTCGTCATTTCACGCCATATTAAATAAAAAAAAAAGTCAAAGGAAAATTGATTTTTGTTCGTTATAAAATAGAATTTTTTATTCGTCATATCACGCCACATTAAATTAAAAAAAAAGTCAAAGACAATTGATTTTGTTCATCATAAGATAGTATCACGGCATATTAAATTAAAAAAGAGATAGTAATTATTTATTCGTCATAATGATAGTCTAAATTAATATTGCTCAACTGATCTATTAAATTCGTTTGGAGCATGATTTAATAATAAAAATCATGTGACCGCAAAAACTTGAGTTCCATTGGGTTCGGTTCCAAGCAGGGTTGAACTGAGTTTCGGCAAGCAGGATAACATCCCTAGTTCATATGCTATCGAGCAACTGAGCATTGTTTTTTTTTATTTTTTTTATAAAAAAAAACTATTGTCATTGTGACAAGCTGTCTATATATATGTGCCTGTTTTCTTAATAGGTTATAATTTATGCCTGTGGTCAATAAAAGCAATGTTGCATTAGGTCACAATTTATAATAGCAGGCCAACCAAAATAGCATATCATTTTGAAAAAATTAACTTATGTTAACTTCTTATGCTTATTAAAATACTATAATTCTATTATCTTATATACTCAATTATTACATACTTGCTAATGATACTAGATTATCTTTAATTACTATATACATTACTGATTGTGAATTGATTGATTAATCAAACATGTAACTGTACTGGGCTTGTCACATGTTCAATTGGGTAAATCAATTTGAGATAAAAGCTGCCTCAATACTACATATCAAGCAGCTATATTCAATATTTGATTGACTATAAAGACATTGTTAACAATTACATCATGATTTCTAAAATAAGCAGGTAATTAAATTATTCAAATCCAATTTTACATAATATTAGATCATTATGATTTATTAGAATTAATAACTATGGCATATCTCTGCTGATTTGTCAGTTCGATTGCTGCACAATATTTTATAAGCTATGATATGTTTAAAATAGATTTGGAAGTGATTGTCAAATTTTCGATATGATTTTTTTTGTTATATATAGTCTTTGATGATCTGAAATTATTATTTCATTAACCCGGTAAAAATTTGATGCAAAAAAAATAAATATTTTAAATATTTCAAAAAGGTAACTAAATAAATCTATGAAGAGCACTTTTGAAGCACTAAAGAAGGCCTTTTACCTCTCTTTTGGATAAAACACATGTGGTTGTATTCATCCTAATGCAATGCATTAGAATCTTTTATAAAATCTGCAAAATAGCAGTAGTATAAGCAATATAATATAATAATTGCAATAGCAATAGAATATATATTAAAAAATGGTGAATAAGAATTCTTCTTTTTTTGGTTTTGCAAGGAAATTGCTTTGTCGATCTATGCAAAATAAATAAAAAATGAGATAATATATATAAAAATTATAGAGTAATATAATTATTTTAGCAACAAATGGATAATATAACACAGTTATGTAAAGTAAAGATGTGCATGTCAAAATTGAATATTGTTAAATACTTAATCTAATTTTAAAAAAATTCAAGGGTGGTGACTATAGTGCAGGTGCACAAGAAAAGCTTTTCTATATTTATAGATAAAAAAATAAATATAATTAATTTTATTTATAAAGATCTTGGTCAATATCTTCATAATTTTTTATTATGTGAGAGGCATTTCAATATATATAAAATATATCAAATATATTTTAATCAGTAGGTTATTTAATTAATTTACTATAATGTATTATAGTCTGGTGCAAAAAGATAGTTACCTCAAATTAAAATTAATAAAAAAATTTTTTATTAATATAGGTTGAAGTGTTTTAATTTAATTTTTTTTTTAGGTTAAGGGGAAGATTTTAACTTAATTTATTTATCTATTTTTATATAAAAAAATTTTTGATTAATACTAATTTTTAGGTTTAGGTTTTACTATATTTTAGTTATAGTAAACTATATATAAATTATTTAAGGAGGTTGTTAAATATCGCAGGTTGCTATATCGCAGGTTAATATGATTGGCCAATTAGATCATAGGATCTTGTGTAACAAACTGAATGAAAAATTAGGAAAAATTACAAAAAAAATCAAATAACTTGAAATTTCATTAAGTAAACTAGTCTTGTGCTTCTAATTAAAAGTATTTAGCACTTAATTTTGCATATATATGCACCCTCTAACCTAATATTAATACTAGTCCGGACTCTAACCCTAACTAATAATCATTTTAATTAATATTAACCTGCGATATCGCAACCTGCCAAATTTATCAAAATCCTAAATTATATAGTAAATTATATATTTTTTATAAAAATTTTTAGAATTTAAAATTTAATAACTTTTTATCTAATGATTATTTTTTTATAAAATTTTAAATATAATTTTATTCTATCTTTAGCTAAGTATTTACTTAATTGCAACCTCTAAATTTACAAATTGATGGAAATATTAATTAAATTCAAATTACTTTTAAAAATAATATTTTTATAATCTCTTATACTAAAACATTAGCTCCCATCTATTTTTGTATAAAAGAATTATAAAATAATAAAATTTATAAAAAAAATAAATTAAATTATAATTATTTAACTTATATTATTAATATTTTAAAAACTTTTTCTAATAGTTACTTTTTAGTTACATTTTTGAGGTATCTATCTTTTTGCACTGGACAATAATAATTTATATTATTTACTAATATAAATAATATTCATATTATATAAGTATTATTCAAAATAAAACAATTTTAATGAAGTAAAAAATATTGATGTATTCGATACCAACATTAAAAACTCGTGAAAATATTTGAAACATCAAATAAAATTAAAGAATTTATAGAATTAGTAACTAAAGGTAATTAATTTTTCAATTAAAATATTTATAATACAGTATATATTTTATATTAAATTATATAATGGGTTCAAGATAAATTTTAAACCGTAAGTATTAGTGGGAATTCCTTTTAGCATTCACAAAAATGAAGATTAACATTTGGAATCATGCTCCTAATAATACTAATGCAAATGAATTGGCACATGTCAATATAATCAAGATGGTTAACTTTATTTTTTAGCAGCAATATTTCAGTTTGTAACTTATATAATTATTTAAAAATTATATTTAAAAATTATATTTATATAATGTGTTTAATACTATTACTAATAATAATATAGTGGGAGTGATTTTGATCAGCATGCTGCAAAAACATATGACAATTTAATGTAAAAGATTCTTATAGAAATAAATCAAAATTAGCACGCTTAACAAAAAATACAAAAAAAAAAGCCCTTAGTTAAATTTTATAAAATTTCAATGTTTATATAAAAATGTAAAAAACAGGTCGAATTTACCTTTCCGACCAGTGTTATTACTGTAAAATAGATTTTATTTGCCTTATATTTAAAAAGATATAGTAGTTTATATGCATTTACAAATTTGTCGTTTAATATTAAAAAAGATAATATATTTAATTAACAAATCGGAATTAATTATATAAAATTAGCCAATGAAATTCATTATATAATTTAAGAATCTTTTAAAAGCTAAATTATTCGAGGACTAATTCTAACTTTTAAATTTTGTAGATTGTTTGTTGTTGAGGAAACAATTTTTAATGGTTCATGAACATTCACTAACTCAACATTATAATACCTATAAACTAATGCCATCAATAAAAGTACTTCACGCATTGCCAACTTCCTTCCAGGGCATAGTCGTGAACCACCACCAAAAATTATCAATGAGTATTTATTTTCAGATTTATCAACCTTATCACTATTATAAAACCTATCCGGATCGAAAATTTCAGGATTAGGCCAAACATCAGGGTGACGATGTACCCCCGTAATATTTAAGTGAAACAATGTACCAGCAGCCCATTTATATCCTGCAACTTCATACTCTTCCTTAATGTAGCGAGATACAAAAGATAAAACCGGAAACAAACGATAAGCTTCTTTGATTATTGCTTTACAATATTTTAATTTTGAGAGATCATCACTTTCAAGATAGCATTTATTAGGAGATTTTGAGAAGACTGAGTCAATTTCTGAAATCATTTTTTGTTTTACATTTGGATGCTTACAAAGGCAATAGTTTATATAGCATATTATGTTGGCAGTCTAAATGAGACAATCATAAGAAAATTATAAGTAAATAACAATAAATAATAAACAGGAAGTGATAACAAATATATATCAATGCAATTATTACTTACAGTATCTGTTCCAGCAGCTATAGCTTCTATCAAATTACATCTAATCTCTTCATCGACCATAGGTTTAACCGTCTCATCGCCTAATGTTTTTACATTAGCAGTATCTTTTTCAGTGTTTGCAATGATTAATGAAGTCAGTATATCAACTTTCATTTCTGTAACCATTGGCATTTCTTCAATCTCCTTTCTTCTTTTTCTGATTATGTGGTCGAATTTTTCATATAAAACATCGCGATTTTTTAAGTATGAATTTGCAACATTTTTAATTATTGGAACGTAATGCCTCATGAATGAGCCAATAAACATGAAGAATCTAAGACTTTCAACGTATTTTAATATTGCTCTGACGAACTTATCTCCGTCTTCAACCAGTGCATCAGGATGTTCAGACTTGACGCTGCTTTGCACATTATAGTAGGAAGCAATTGAATATGTACGTTCTCCAGTAGCTACCATTGAAATAAAATCATTTGTAAACGCATGAAACCATCTAGAAAAATCAATTTCTAAAATCCAATTATCGTTATTATTATTTGAAGAATTTTGATTTCCAAGAGATTTCCAGTATCCGCTCAATTCTTCAAACAATTTATTTGTAGACTTTACAAAGGTATCTATAACTCTAGGTGGCAATAATGCCTGAGTAAAGAAGTGCTTATTATACTTCCAGCTATTTTCATCTACATTGAAAGCGATTGCATGTCCGTAAATTCCAATTTCGTCTAAACCTTGAAAATATGGTAACTTTGCAAAAAATGTTTGAGACATAAATTTTTCAATATATTCTGGTCGCGAGAGAATAATACATCTGCGTCCATCAAACATTATTTCACAAATATCACCATAATTAGATCTACAATTATCATAGAACAATTTTAAATCATAGGCGATGTTATGAAGGTTTCCAATGAACGGTAAAGGCAATGGGCCAGGGAGTGGATTAGGACGAGTTAAGTATTTATGATAAAAGTTAAAAATATAGGTAATAAAGATTAGGACAAAAAAGATGAGACAATCTGTGATGCTAAGAGATCCAATAATTTTCTGAATAGCCATTTCGGTAATATGTATTTGTATATTAAGAGATCGAGCATACTTATTATTTATATACCAAAAATTCAAACGACCCAGATCAAAACCTTTTTTTTGTGATGCTAATCTATTTTGCTTTTGTTCAATAAACTGTTATGATATTAGGTCTAATTTCAACTCAGTAATTCACTGATCATTTTAAATGTAGATTATATTGCAGATTACGTGACGTTCGTCCGCCAATTTTGCATTTTATTGTAGATATATGTGGCAGAGATGTGATACGCACGTGCTTTCTTGTGACTGCTTGTGATTGCCTGTGATCTGTTCATAAGTTTTAAAATTCTTAAAGGCAAGATTATACATATAAGTGTAACAATGGTATAACAAATGATAGTAAAAACAGTAGTGGTTTTTCGATTTTTAATAGCTGCCCTATTTTTTTAGTGCGTCAGGGGTATGTCGAATGTAACTTGAGTTTGGATAAGGAGAGCATCACCCTCCTTGTGAAAACAAAATTAAATTTCTGATTATATATATAATTGGAAATTTTACTTTGCTTCCGCAAGGCAGGAAGATTTTCTCCTTGTGCAAACTTAAGTTACACTCAATGTACCCCTGACGCACTAAAAAAGTAGGGCAGCTGCTAATAAAAACATGATTTTTAGACATATAATATTGTGGTCCGATGCAAATTTGCCAGGAACGTAGTATATGGTTCACAGGCAACTAGCTGTGTACAAAATCTTGCATACTATTGGATGGCATAAATATATGCCCTTTCTAATATACGGAATAAACTCAATACGAATGTAACTTATTCACTTTCTGATCGGTTAAAGCGGTGTTAATCCATTACTGTATATGATCCACATACTTAATCAACATAATCTTATTCATGATATCTAAATATTCATGTCGTTTCTGAATTCATGTCGATCCCTTTTTCACAATTAATGTTCGTTATTAATACCTTTGCAGATGACTGAATTGGCACGAGTTATTTCTCGATCTTCACCGATTGTGAAATCATTTTAGTTATTTGCGCTGGCAATACAAACCAAAAAAGGAAATCGATTTTGTAAATGTGAGATAAAAATTTAGGGTTAGAGCTTTAACGTTAGAGGCTATAGGCTTATATTAATATTTACTATTCATTCCTTGTCAGGCTGATCCGGAATAGTCTCTCCGATTGGCTATTTCCTCTTTAGGAATTTGTATTACCCTCGCAACTGATAATAATTAGATTATAATGAAATCAGAGGTTTTAATAAAATCAGAGAATCTTATTTTATTTTCCGATTTATAATTCAAACGTAGTAAAAATACTATTTAAAAAATCATACTTATTTTCAAAATACATCACTTATTTGTTAATTATGAAACCCCCTATTGTGAAACTAATGGCTTCAGTTTAAAAAATATAAACCTATCAAAGTCCACATGTAGAAAAAACTAACAAAAAAGGCCCAAAAAATTTTAAAAATTGGACATAAAATAAGTTCATTTCATTACGATTTTATTTCATTATAATCTGTCACAATAATTACGTATTGTCACGGCTGATGCTGAAGTTGGCTGATGCTGAAGCTTTGACCTATTTTGATATAAAATTTTAAAATTTTTTTTGGATGTTTTTTTCGTTTTTGTCTTATAGGGTTAGGCTAGGGTTTGGGTGTAGATTTTATATTTATAGAGTATATGTGGATTTTAGCAGGGCTTATAGTTTCCAATCGAGACCCCTGAGCTTCAGCATCAGCCAACTTCAGCATCAGCCGTGACACGTATTAATAATGAAAATAAAAATTGCGCATTTTATCAATAACGATAATAATTACATTGATATTTGCATTGTTCTTATTTATTGATGTTTAGATATAAAGATAATTCTTTTATTGTTCATGCTTCATTCATTTTTTTTTATTCATTATATTCGAATCGATCTTTATAGGATTGTATTACATATTTTCTTCTTTAACGCTTTATTGATTCGCAAGGATCGTGACTCGTGAAATTCGGTATAATGAATACTAAAAAATTCCGATCTTCAGTGTAACCAGAAATTCAAAGGTTCTAAGTATTGGCGTAACAGTACAGTCACGACGATTTTCTTATATTATTATTATTCTATCTCGATTTCCATTTTAGATATATATTTTAGTCAAATATGTATATTTAGTAAGACTCGAACAATTAGATTTCAACTCAAGCTCCAAAATAGTAAATAGTAGATCGTCACCTTATCGTAGGAATTGATTCCAATAATATAATTGCATTAATCCATTAATCGCATTAATCTCATTAATGCATTTCGTTAGAAATATGCATGTTAAAAGTATAAAGCGATGCCTCTGTCGCTTGAAATAAAATAACTCAGTACGAGTTAAAATCTCAGAGTTCGTTGAGTGATAATCTTCGAAATTAGAGTAGAAGTGTTAGATCTAGTAATTATCCCAAAAGATCCTTGAATTAATAAACTGTTGTTATAATAAACTGATAACCCCCTGATAGGTGAAATTCGTATAAAGTCTAAACCCGTGTTCCCGAATTGCAACCTCGTGACGTAATCCAGAGCTCTATTCTACCCCAGTTACTCGGACCAAGTCTATCCACGACTTAATCGCAGCTTTATTGTTATTAGGGTAGTTTTAGTTGGTGTTATTAGTGTAGTTATGATATTCCATAGGAAATTATTCGCACTTTCGCAACATACTTAATCAAGATAGGAATAACTTGGGGATGCATCTTTGTTATGTTGAAAATTTTACGAAATAATCTGTGCTACCCACCAGGCTGAGCATGACTATCATGAAAAACCTGGATAAAAGTATATATATATATATATATTTTTTTTTTTTTTTAAAAAAAAAAAAAAATTGTAATAATTATCTTATTATAGTTGGGCTAGACAAGACATCCTACCAGATTTCTGCCGTTGCCGAAAAACAAATGCGGATATGCTATACGCGGAAAATGCAAAAATTATTAAGGATAGTTCGCGGCATGTGATACATCTCAGGACCAGTACGATCACGTGTGACATGTAAAAAAATAATGTTACGTTACGATATTAGTCAGATTTTCACAATCATATGAATGTTCGAAAATGTTACAATAGTCACAAATCTCAAAAATACTGTATCGCAATAATTACCAAAAATGAACAAACAAAAATCATCAAAATAGGATTTTTAGCATAAGCGACATCAAAAAAAAGTTGAAGAAAACCATCCCTACCACATTCCATGTTACACACGAAACGTGATCGTAAACAAATTTACACAGTCGTAACATACGTTATTTCGCAATTTAGGTTGATTTTGTATTGATTACGTTATTCTTAAATTTTCACAGATTTAGAAATAATTTATGTCAATTCTTAATTCAATTTTAAATTATTAAACTTTATTATACTGTACTAGAAATTTAATAAAAAAAATTAAACCTCAGAACTATTTAAATTTTATTATACTACAAATATATTATTTATTATATATGGCATATTAATTATATGAATTCAAATAAAAGAAAAAAAAAGTTTTCGAATGTTAATTTTAAACAAATCTGTGTTATTTTTTTCATTACCGGTATTAATTTCTTAATATGGAATGATACAACGGATACATGTCATTTCACAGACATCACATTTACCGACAAAGTTTTTTAAAAATTGCACTTCAATTCTAAACCTGACCCTAGCGACAAATAACCCGAATTACCAGAATTACTATGACTGTCGGTGAAATAATTGTCTGTAAAATAAACATGTCGGCGAATTGAATGTCGGTGAAATGAAATGTCGGTGAAGTGATTGAAGTGATTGTCGCCCTATAAAAAAAGTGGTCTGTGTAGGCACGTGTTTCTACGGAGAGACACGGCTGAGTGTGGGACGGGCAGATGTCCGGGTTTGTACGTCTGTGTACCGTGTTGGCACGTTAAATCGGTCCGAATTGGACTGTTTACCCGGACATTTTGGACCGTAAATGGACCGGGTTTTGCTGCACTTTACTAAACCAAAACCTACGGGTTTTGGCACGGGTAATTACATGTAATATAACGTAATAAAACGTGCACGGTATTGACACGTGCATTGGGTGGCACGTATGTAAAACGTAAGATACGTGCCATTCTGTCACGTTTTGGTTCGTTTCATGCCTTTACGTGCCACATGACACGTGCCTATCCAGACAACCTCGAGCCAACCCGTACCAACACCCGGTCCACTTTTCTTATAGGGTCGACGAAAATCGCACCACCCGATACAACTTCTGGCTCATAAAATCTTTGATAGAATATTAGAAACATTTATTAGTCAATGGAAAAATAAACGTTCATTAATGGATCGAAATTAATATAATTAATGTTTAACTGCACTTAAAAATTCAAGCGAATCACATAACCAAATTTAAATATCGGAAACTCATAATTTTAAAATTCTTTATGTTGGCATAATTAAAAATTTCAACAATTAATCCAATTAAAAATAACCTAGGGACGCAAGCTTATTTTATTAAAATTTTAATAATTTGTGCTGTGCATAGGGCTGTTAATCGGTCCGTCTGGTCCATCCTGGTCCAAGGACTGCCAATCTTTTAAAAGATCGGATCGGACCACAGTCTAGGACTGAATAGGACCGGTTAGGGTTTGATTGGTCATTAATATAACTAAATTGTGATTTATTTAATTATACCAGAGTATTCTACCCTAGCCTAAAAATGTCTTTCCATGTATGATCAAAATTTTATTCGTGGGACTTAGAAGATGCCTAAGGTATAATTAGAATTTTGTAAAGTTCGTATAGAGTACAACTTATTGTTCATATGCTAATGTACGGTCATAAGGTAACCCAATAACAAAAATTATTAAAAACAAGAGCCAAAATGAACTATAAATTTGATATAAAGAAATTTATACTATGCTATGTATTCAAAAGACGTATTCAGATCAAAAAATCAATGCAGACAAGTCACAAGTCATATTGGTATTTATTACGCAATAAACATATTTGCTTGTAAACCAATCATTACAAACCATTTTAATGGATTTATAATTTCAAATAGCTTTATAGATATGTAGAATTTATTAACTTGCAACAAACTCCCTATTTTGGTCATTCATGGTACTACAATACTGTAATAGTTTCATTGTTAGAGGAAAATATAAGAAGTGAACAAACGACAAATCAGCACCAACTATTTACAGGAGCCAAAATTCACACCCGAACCCTCACCATTTAGAATCCTGCCATTTTGTGGAAAGTTAAATTTCATACTAAAGCCGGTCTGCTTCATGCAGTGTGTGAGACCACAGATACTGCGCATCGCAAATTCAGCTTATGACGGAGAGTATATCCCGTCTTGGTTTGTACATCAATTGTACTGTACATACGAAAAATTATTCAATAAAGTTTGATATCTAGCATGATTGGCTAGATGCATCAATTAACAATGTGTCACATGTGCGCAATGATTTTTTATCAGTATATATCAATACCCTATGCAAATGTTAGTCAAATGTCCTATCCCTTCATGACCGGATTGTGTGACAGGTTACGACTAATTGACTAATATTAGTCCATATTAACTAGGGTTAGAATTAGAAACCAAATTATGAGCAAAAATTTTTTTTTTATTAGAGCTTCATAGACAAACCTTAATGTAGAAAAATCTATAATACAATTTTTCAGTTCCTTCAACCCGTAGATCTTTTCTTCCTTTGTTATATCCTCCAATTACCGATACTACAATTTTTGCTTCGATCTTTAAGCCTGTGGATTATTTCTTCATTCGTTATATCAACCTGTTGATTTCTTCGTAGTGTCACGAGGAAATGGTTTTTTCTATAATACAATTTTTCAGTTCCTTCAACCCGTAGATCTTTTCTTCCTTTGTTATATCCTCCAATTACCGATACTACAATTTTTGCTTCGATCTTTAAGCCTGTGGATTATTTCTTCATTCGTTATATCAACCTGTTGATCTCTTCGTAGTGTCACGAGGAAATGGTTTTTCCGAATTAAGGCGTAGCAGAATTGAATAATCGTAGATTGTAACGATCGACTTAGGATTATCAAACTAGAGGCTTGGGTATCGTCAAAGGAATGTTCTAGCGATAATGACGCAAAACATAAGAAAGGAACGTTCGGGAAGGAATAGATTATAAACTGAATATTGAAGTAGAAGAAGGATGGGTCAATGTGACAAGATGTTATCGAGATGAGCAGATAAGGTATAATAATTACCGGTACTACAATTTTTGCTTCGATCCTTAAACCTGTAGATCATTGCTTCATTCGTTATGGAAATAGTTTTTCCGAATTAAGGCGTAGCAGAATTGAATGATCGTAGATCGTAACGATCGACTTGGGATTATCACCTAGAGGCTTGGGTATCGTCAAAGGAAATGTTCCAGCAATAATGAAGCAAAAACATAAAATAGATTATAACCCGAATATTGAAGTAGAGGAAGGATGGGTCAATGGAACAAGATATTATCGGGATGAGCTGATAAAGTATAATAATTTAGTAAAAATGGTAATAACAAGTTTTCAAAGCCCCTTATGCCATTTTCGTTATAAAATTTCATTGTAAAAATACGAACCTTGAGTTAATAACTAAAAAGTTCACAAAACAAGATCATAAATACTAATTTACCATTATGTTTAAATTTATTTCATTCGCATTAATCACCTCATTCAGCATGTGAGTATAAAGAACATTTATTAATCAATGGAATTAAAAACAGCAAAACAAGTTCACAAAACAAGATCATAAATACTTATTTACCATTATTACGTTTAAATTCATTTCATTCGCATTAATTTAGTCGGTAAGTATAAAATTATTTATTTGCATTCGATATAAAGTTTAAATTGCAGATGCGAAATAAAACATATATTATATAGACAAGCCAAATAAGGAAAATGTGCATATTGTAATGAAGATAACACTTCTGAAGCATGGTGTCTATCATGTGACCCTGACATAACAACAAGGTGGACAATTGGAAATAAAGATATTGATGATTGCATGAAGGAATTCCAACTTAGAGCCTGGAGTTATGAAAGCGCAATTGAATGGATTCCATTTGATAAATTATCTGATATTAAAGAAATTGGTAAAGGTGGATTTGGTTCTGTATATTTAGCTACCTGGTTGGATGGCATATGAAAAGTTGATGATGAAAACTACACGTGAACCATTCAGCATCGTTGCACTCAAGACGTTAACCAGTTTGAAGGAAAACAATTTTGATTTTTTAAAAGAAGTTAATTTATTGCTTTGATAATTCATTAATTTTATTAATAGTAGTTTACTGAACTAATTCATTGTTTAAACCTTAAGTTTAAAAGTCTTATGAAATGTACATTAAATTGTACAATGCTTGCAATATATGAATAACTCAGAACACAAAAACAAACGAATATTTGAGTATTTCAGTATGCTAATAATGAGAGTCTTCATAATATTTAAGAAAAAATTTTAATACATTTACATGGCAGACCAAATTGCAGATACTTAAACGATATTTCAGATAAGCTAGATAACATTTACAGATGTGCATACATTCATGCTGATTTTCACAGTGGTAATATTTTGCAAGACCAACAATCTTATATCACAGATCTAGGATTGTCTAAAAAGAAAGATGATAACGCTTCAGAAAGCGAAACTTATAGTGTAATGCCCTATATTCCTCCTGAAGTCTTAACAGGAAAACAGCAGTTTACACAAGCAGCAGATATTTATGGTTAGTATTATTATGGCAGAAATGTTAAATAGAAAAAGACTTTTGATGGTTATAAATTCGACCTAAAACTTGCAGTCAAAATTTGCAAAGGATTGCGACCAGAGTTTGCACCTGGAACTCCAAAATTCTATATCGAATTGGTTGAGAAATGCATGAATTCTGATCCACAAGAATGATCTGATGCTTGGGATGTTCATAAAACAATAGATAATTGGTTTAAGAAGATAGCTAGATTAATTAAAAACAATCCTCAAAAATTTTACTGAAATTCACAACGCAAATACGAATAATAAATTTTAGCAATCAAAGCTTTAAGATTACAACAAACTAGCTAAACAATTTCCTGCCAATTAAAAATTTATCTTTGATATACATACATACATATATATATTTTAATACACTCTTAAATATAAAATCCTAAAAGACTCAAACGCAATTAGTAAAATACGTAAAATCAACCTGATAATCCCAAATAACTACTAAGATTCAAGCTACTTATACCTAATTAATTAATCACATAACCAAACAAAGAAATCAACAAATTTTCTCTAAACAAAACACGTTCTAATTATATACATATAGATTACACAAGCGACAAAACTTCAATCAGTCAGATTATTTTTCTTTTTTTTTTCTTTTTTTTTACTGCAAATTAATAGAATTATGTTCACATCTTAGATTAGACCACACAAAGTTTGATTTTTGTTTTGCAATACATCAGAATCTGAAGACTTCAATTGGTCAGTTAGATTTTCTTTTTTTTTTACTTTAATAGAAAAATACTAAGATTAGGCCATACAAAGTTGATTTTTTGTTTTGCACTACATGGAAACTGAAAACTTCAATCAGTCAAATATTTTTTTTTATAGAATAATCACATCTATAATTAGGCCACACAAAGTTGACTTTTCATTTTACACTACATAGAATCTGAAAACTTTGGTCAATTGATCAGATTTTTTTATTTTTATTTTTTTTTTATTTGCTTTTTTTTTACTTAGCTGTAAATTAATAGATCACTGGAATAGTAAGCTCTAAGATAGAATTTTTTACATGAAAATCATGATAATTCCAATACTAAAACTAAACACCATGTGACTAATTAATATGTAAGCTCTGTAATAGAATTCTTTATAATAAATCATAATAGGAATCACGTTAAACTAATGAAACCAAATCTACCTTAACTACATATAATGATCACCAAATAGTAAATAAATTCTATAACAAAATTTTTGCAGCAACTTATAGTAAAATTATAATAATTTCAATACTAACATCGCTGTGTATACTATATTAGTTAGTAAACTCTGTGACAAAATTCTTTATAATAATCAAGATAGAGATTATGATAATTCCAATTGAAATTATTAAATAAGATGGGTGGCGCGAATGCACCACCGTCACACTAGTTTTTTATTTAATTTTGTCGATCAGCAGACGATTATTTATTCCGATCTTCGAAAATCAACTAAAGTCGGTGATAAGAAGGTTCTTCGGGCACTTTTATTGCCGGTGATCTACCGGATAAAAGTGTTATCTTTATTTTGTATGATGTATGACGATGTTTTACCGACTTACAATCAGTACTTTAATCACATGCAACCAGGACTATTAATTGTCTAGAATTTTATAAAATTACACATGAGCGTCTTATCAATCAACTTTGTGATCCATAAAAATTAATAATTAATCGATAAAAAAAAATTGATGATATGCACTATAACAAAATAAAAGGTTCGTAATTAACATGGGATTCTATATTATAGATGTGTGTAAGGCTAGTCTGAAAGGTTGTTTTAACTAATAATAATTTTTAATATCAAGACCGATGATCATTCGGTCAATCCTAAATCCTAAAAAGAACCGGACTGATCTGTTCCCTCAAACTGGACTGATCAAAGAACTAGCTGTGCACTAAGTAATGAAGCATGCTAGTCAAAGCAAAAACCTGGTGAATGATTTTTTTTAATGATAATAAAATTTTAACATGCAATCAAAAAGATTTGTATGCGGTATGGTTTTATCTTGCAAACAGTAGTTGATGACGCCATTCATGAATACATTCATGAATGGAATGTTTTAAAAGCACATTAGCCCTGGAAATTATTGAATCGTCGATTCTGATGTTAATTCAAGTGAAAACTGAAATTACAGTTTGCAAGAGAGCCAGGCTCAAAAGAAGTAATTTACTATGTACAAGACGATGTGAGTGCGTTCTACGTTGTAATGTAAAAATTGTTAAAATTTTAAATCATGCGAACTTTTTGCTGTTGTGCTTTTTTTATATTGATTATGCGATATTTTTTTTTATTTAAATTTATAAAGCAGTTTTTTTAATAGAAAATTTTATGCAAATTTGTATCACTTTTTATTTTGAAAATGAACGTTTACGATATAAGTAGTATTATTAATGGCCGTATAATTTTTATTCCTTGGTCATATAATTTTATCTTTTTAATTTTTCACCGATTGAGAAAATAATGTACGCCGTTCAAAATTTATGACTTAGGTCAATTTGAACATCTCATCTCTACAATACCTTAAAATTTGATATAAAACAAATATTTCTTAATTTCATAACATTGGGATGAACAATAGATATTTCTAATAAATTATTTATTCCAAAATTAAAAAGAGTTATTAAAGTTTGGCACCAGCCAACTGTGCAACCTTCAGAGATTGCTTAATACCCAAGTCGAGCATAATTTCTTCGGAACCACCAGGAATTATGAAAGCGCGTACTTCACGACATAAACGTTCGATCTTTTCACCTTGACTGGATAATCATTAAAAATGAATAAATTAATATGATACATGGATTCAACAAAAAGACAAGTTTATAATAAATTTTATTTACACACCCGCCACGCGAATAAGACAAACCACCAAAAATTTGGCTGGCTTCTCGAGCACAAAACTCAAACGTCTTTGTTGCTTGCACTTTCAATAACGCAATTGGACCACTGATTCTTATCATTTCATCTTCTTCCATAAATCTTGTTTGGTAAAGTATAGTTTCCAGCCAGGCATGAGTAGCTTCAATTTCTCGAGCCATTTGAGCTAATTTGTTACGAATAACAGGCTGTTCAATAAGTTTTTTGTTGAATGTTTTTCGTTTATGAGCGTATTTCATAGCATCCTCATAACATACACGAGCAAATCGGTTAGCTTGAATTATGAGCCCTAATCGTTCTTGATTGAAGTTATGCATGATACACTAATTTTATGGAATTATTGATAATAATTATTATGCGACATGAGCATTATTACTTTAAATTTGTAAAATAAAAGAAAATTATTATAAGAAAAAAACCTTGAATCCGCTATTTTCCTTTCCAATAAGATTATTTTTTGGAACTTTTACATCCTCAAATCTGATATAAGCAGTACCTGAAGCCCATAAACCTGAACATTGCATTGGATGGGTCTTAACACCTGGCATCGATCTCTCAATCAAAAGAAGAGAGATTCCACCCATTCCTGGACCTCCCGTGCGGACAGCAGTGGTGAAATAGTTTGCAAATACGCCATTTGTGATCCATTTTTTTTCTCCGTTGACTATGTAATAATTACCATCGTCCGTAAGTTTGGCTTCAGTTCTAATATTGGCGACGTCAGATCCAGCATAAGGTTCTGTAATAGCAAGACAAATACTTTTTGTTCCTGCATAACATTCTGGAGCAACTCTTTGTTTGAGTTCATCAGACCCGAATTTGATTATGGGTGAAAGACTGATACCCAAGCCTATATTAGCAAAAAAAATAATAATAATAAACCATTATAAGCAATACTGAGTCCATATAAAAACTTTGTTATTATTTTTTATTTTTAACTTACCACCAACTAAACCCCACAGAATACCTCCTGATCCACAACGAGACAATTCATCTAAAATGATAAATACATGGAAATAGTCAAATTCTTCTGGCTTGACACCACCAAAAAGAGGATACGGTGCATACCTAAATATTTGCGTTATCAATATGTAAAATTATAAATTTGACGATTAATTATTCATTGTTCCCTTAGATTGTGAGAACGTATAGAAAATAGTTCCTTACTTTGATGGCCAAGGTGAACCACAAATTCCAGGTAAAATACCAGCTTTACCAGCTTTTATATAGAGTTCCCTTGGAATTTTCTTGGCTTCGTCCCATTCAAAAGTATAAGGCATGATCTCTTTTTCCACTAATTGGCGCATAGCAGCACATAAACGATAATGCGAATCATTATAATACGGGCTATAAAAACCTTGATACCAGTATGGATCACCTTGTGGCACGAAATCTCCGAACGGACTCTCAGTTCTGGCTACTTCTTCTTTTTCACTCTCGGTTTGAGCAGAGCCAATTTCGCCAATAAGTAATTGTGGCGAATATTTTTTCAGCACGTCTAATGAATGAAAGTTATCAAACGGTTTTGTTGCGTCCGAACCAGCGACCTTGAGTAAAACCTTTTTTCCACCAGGATGCTTGTTCAAAAAGTTAGTTAAATCATAAACTTTATTATGAACAATGATCCAGATTAAATTTTCTGTATTATGTTGAACAACTTCATCAACTGTAAAAGATCTAATCATGGTTGTAGTCTAATGAGAGATTTTTAAACGACCAAACTTCAAGTTAAAAAAAAAAAAAAAAAGAAAATTTATATTTGAAACCAAGTAACGTTCTTGTTGTGCAATGAACAAGTGTCAAACGATGATTTTCCTAAACCATAACCTAAATGTAGGGATCATTGTATATCGTCCACCCCAATTACACATGTTGATTCCGATTTGGAATCTTCATTGTATTTTGTTAATAATGTACTTATCAGATATATCTGTTGTAAGTGGAAACAGATTTTTTTTATAAAACCTACATAGATCTACAACTTTACAAAAATATTACATAGAATACTATATGAAAAAGGCAATTACTATTTGAACACTACGTGAATAAACACGGGTATATATGATAACTTAAAATTTTGCTTATGAAACCACTCTTCGGACTCTAACAAAAAAAATTCCTTGCAAAATTTTATTATAAACTATAACCCCTTCCAATCCTAAAGTTGACCCTAACCCTAACCTTAAATCGGGTTTAACATTGGTTTATAATTTATATATTACGCGGATTTGCAAATCAATTAATTAGTACCTGTGTACATACACATGGTGTACCAATAGTTTTTTCCTTATGTAAAATCTAATTAAACTTATATAAAAATAATTTTAAAAAAATGTCATATATTTATGAATTTATGTATTATAGTTAACTTTTATATGCTATAAATATCTAAATAAATTTTTTACATAAACTTTATAAACAGTATTAATAAACTTTATATAATATGATTATATTACTTTTTATATCATGAAATTTAGATAAAATTTTATATAAATGTATATATTAATAAATTTACATATATAATTATATAACTTTTATATATCGTAAAATTTTGATAAAAATTATATAAATGTTATATATTAATAAATTATATATATATATAATTATTTAACCTTTATATATTATAAAATATAAATAAATTTTTATATAAATTTTAAGGAAAAAAATCGTCAATATCGCAAAATTTACTAGGGTAACCCTGTTGTATTTCTAATTAAAAATGCTCCTCTCATAATTTTACCCTAATCCCAACTCTTATTTTCATTCTAACGGTTTACTTATTTACTACTCAACACATTTTTATATTTTAGATTTTCGTTAAATAGCTGTTAAATAAATATTATTTAAAATCACATTTATGTATATAAATTATGATATGTAAGTTTTATAGGTCTACGTAAAATTTTTAAATATAAATTATGTAAAATTCTACATGGTTTTATGTAAAAATGTACTTGCTGATATAGTTACAAGAATCCACTTAAATTTTGTTCCGGTCTTGGGACACTAAGAAATCTTCCCCAGCATCGCTCAAAATTTTCAATAACGTAATACAGTACAAAATTCTTTTCATTCGTTAATGTTAGGATTAGGGTCTATGCTAATGTTAGAGTTTAGAGATTCAATAGTAAAATCGTTCAAGGAAATCTTTTTTTTCTATGCAGATTTTGAGCTATAGCTATTTTTGACAAAGCGAGCATTTGTTTTGGGCCTTCCTGACTGTGTTATGTTACATCAAATGTGATTCGTTATTGGTTAATTTCCACATGGTCGAAAAATTTTGGTTAGTATTTTGGTAGCGATCTTTCTTAACAGTCAACGCGATGATCGACGATCCCGTAATAAACATATCATGACGTCATTTGTGCCGAAACTACATTCTTAACTAACTCTAACTCAGGCAGGATGATTGTCATGTGATATTGTGATGATCGCTGGGCAATTAATTCATCTCAAATTATGGTTGAGCAATATTAACAATGATACTGCTAAGCCTAACACGTTTGACGACCTATCTAGAATTTTCATAATTCTAACCGCATACGTGCTAACGTGTTATGAAGATTTTACAAAAAGGGCGATTATATGTTAATCAACGGATTTTGAATGAATTATACAAAAATGGAAATGAAAATTATCCATACTAAATAAAGAAGATCTATATACAAACGTGGGGGGTAAACTAATAGGGAAATTCGAATCTAATGTCACAAATTCGAATTTGCGACAGTATGAATAAAAAAATTAATATTTTAGGCTACGCAAAGTTGATTTTTCGTTTTGCATTACCCGCCGTCCCATTTTTCAAATTTTTTTTTTTTTAGATCCCAATTATACCAATTGTTCCCGCTATTTTCATCCGGTATCACCCGATGGAGACCTTAATTTCCCATAATTGTCTGATAGGACCAGGGATGGTAAATGACTTTAAATGACCCAAATAACTCAAATGACAAATGACCAGTCATTGGTCATTTCACTGCCCAAATGACTTAAGAAGGTCATTTAACTCTGGTTAATCGATTATCTAATACTTTTAGCCAATCAAAATTTATTATTGCTCTTATGCTAGATGCTATCTAATAAAAATTATTACACATGATAAATAACTGAATCATTTGAATGATAGCCATTTGTATTTTGGTAATGACTAGGTCATTTCCAGACCGGTTGTAGACCGACATTCTAATCGAATCATAAGATCAGGTATGAAATGATTAAAAAAAACACTAGACAAAAAATAATGTATTTACTTTTTTTTTAAAAAAAAATAATGTATTTACTTTTTTTAAAAAAATAATGTATTTACTTTTTTTTTAAAAAAAAAATAATTATTTACTTTTTTTTTTTAAAAAAAAATAATGTATTTANAAAAAAAAATAATGTATTTACTTTTTTTTAAAAAAAAAAATAATGTATTTACTTTTTTTTTAAAAAAAAATAATGTATTTACTTTTTTTTAAAAAAATTACCGATTGTAAAATGAAATGTCAATAATTAGTAATCGACGTGAATTGAGAAATCGAACATATAGAACATATATGTATTATTTAAAACATGCATTCTATACAAGATTTTCGGATGTCAACTCTATGCAAAATGACCTAATGACCAAATGACCCCGGTCATTTGGAAATGACCATAGTCATTTGGTCACGAGTCATTTCCAAATGACCCAAAATTTGAATGACCTCAAATGAGTGGTCATTTGAAAAATTGGCAAATAACCAGGTTATTTGCCATCCCTGGATAGGACTGCAAGAAAAATATGACTGCCGGCCTAATTTTTTGATTCCTTGTTGTGCAAAACCTTAAATGTGAACATTATTCTATTTGCAGTAAATTAGAAAAAAAAAGTCCGTCCGCCCCGAATTTTGATATCCATATAATGCAGAACGAAAAATCAACTTTGCATGGCCTTAGATGCACAATAAATCATTTATATTCTCATCTTAAACTGTTCCATTACGATAATGATACACAAATATGCATGCCGTATAGATTCTCACGTTTAAATGGCACAACTAACCGTAAAAATTTACCCACTACTTGTGAGACGCGGGTAATTGAATCTAATAATAAACAGCTAATCGATTTGTTAACAAAATCATGATCGTCATGCAATATTACATAACGAAACGAACAACAATTGGACAATTGGACAATCAATCAGGCTAATGAATATCATTTGTTGTTCCATCCAATTAATCAATTGATATCATTGGTTAATTCGACTGTCCAGCTGTCCAAATGCCAACACTAGTACCGTCAATTAATCGATGTTAAATTCATGAGTTCCCAATAAGATCTCATAAATCATTTTATAATATTAGGAGGGATAAAAACTGATCAAATATTATCTCTATCTCTATCTCTATCTCCTAAATCAGAGTTCGTCCGTTTAAACATTTTTGATTGGTTATCTGTGATTTGGCACTAATGATGCTTGACGAAACTATAATAAATTGAAATTAGTTCAACGGTTATTATGGAGGTATATTATCTTTTCATTATTTACATTGATAGTTAAATTTATAAAGTTATATCTAAGTAAGCTATCTTTAATTATATCGTTTTTTTCAATGAAGTTTTTTTTTAATTAAATTCAAAATAAATAAGCTCCATTTGATCAATTTGTGTTTGTTATGCGAAAACTTTAAAACATTTGTTTAATTTATCAATTGAATATTTCTTAAAAAACAAAATATCGTTCTATATAATTATTTTACCGGAGTTACGAATTAATTCTGCTAAAATTATTTTACTGGAGTTATCGATCCCTAATTGGTCCCATCTAAATTACTTGGAAGCTAATGCAAAACCGATAAATTTCTATTAGAGACTGTAATAGAGAAATAACTTTCTATAAGTTTAGCTATCGGACGAATATTAATTAAAAATGTCAGACCGATTAACATCCCTGCTAATAACATATTCAAGATGTTCATCTATAAAACAATCAGATCATTCTCTGGCGGCAGCTAGAGGCCGTTGAAGAATAAGTATAGTGGGAGGTAGATAGACAAAATCTCAAGTTTAAATATATATATATAACCAGTCAGAATGAGAAACATATTTTATTTAATTCATTGTAAATCAAAAGCTAAATTATCAAAATTATATATCCAAAACCTTTTTTTAGAATGCTAAGAGTTATTTTATTGCAAATTTCAATTTTGTTTTAATTGTGCAAAGTTAATCTACATATTCTCCTAATCAAAGGTGCGATTAGCCATATCCATCTTAGTGTCAACATCTCTAAAAAATTCCTTCATGTGTAATGAAATAAGAGAGTCGGCAGTCTTAAAAAGTGCGGCTGTCCTGCAATAAAACTCGTCATTATTATCTCGAAAGAGCTTATCAAGAGCTTCGTGTAAATCTTTTCCACAGAGAATAAAAAGATTTTGTGCCAGAAAAGTGAATGCAGGCCTATTAAGTATTTCTTGAAAGAAACTCTGATCACCACAAATCAAGTTTTTAAATTTTTCTATTGATAATTTAATATTTCTTTTATCATTGTTATCATTGTCCAAATTCACACAAAAGAATTGTGTTTTAATAAGCCGTTTCCATTCTGTAACAATTTTATAAGAAAGATCTCGGATATATTCTGCATCATCGAGAGATTCAGTTGTAGGAAAACATTCAAGGAATCGATGCATATTCTCGACAAACATCAATGAGGCCAAACAAATTGACACAGCTGGCCATGCAAACAAGTCCGGCATACTATCAAGTGTAACATAATTATTCGCAATAAAAATGCTGTCTTCTACTAACAAGCAATGAACTTTCATAGTAGGAGAAAATTTCTCTAAAGACTTGAAAACTTTGACCATTACTAAATCAGTGGTTTTTCCGTTCCACCGAAGAATTTTACAATGATCTTGCATTTTATAGATTTGTTTTGTAACGTTCTGAGGATTAATTAAACGAGAAAGATCTGGATCAATATACGTCCATGCACCATTCTGTGTAGCAAAGAGATGTTCTGATGTAAAAAAGGCCATTTTTTCAGAAGAAAAACCATAGAGATATCTATTTCCTAGTAATACTTCATTTCTTCCAAGAACTTTACATGGCATTCCATTCTTGCCCACGACCATATCTCCCGGATTAAGGCAACCTTAGTACCATTAGCCATTAATATTAAAGTTCCCGACCTAAGACATGTACCATCAGGCTTCGTAGAGTTTGTAGCTTCTTCACGATTACTGGGAGAAGATCCTTCAGTAATTTCATGGTTTGTGGGCTTAATAACAGTCAATTCACCATCAAATAAGTCCTTCATAACCTTGTCCATTTGACTTTGAATATTACTTTTATATTTTCCAACAACAATATCTATTGGAATTAGATCGAATTTTGTTTTTAAAACAGCTGGTTTCACTTTAATAGAATTTAGCCATTTTTCACTTTTAAAATCATTGAGTGTAGAAGCGTGATATTTAGGATATCCTCCATGCATAATTAAACTAGCAGTATTTATTGTCGCAGATCATAATTTAAAATGAAATCTATATTTTCTCGTAAACCTGCTACCCCTCTAAACCCTACAAATACTTGTTTATTATAACTTTATTTTAAAATGAACCCTAACCCTAACCCCTAACCCTAAAAAATGCACCCAAAAAAAAATTATTTTTTGAGATTTTATATTATAATTTCATTTTGATCTGGATTTCATTATGATCTCCCACATTTATTGCTTGTTCATTATTTTTAAATTCTTCAATTTTGAGTTGTGTCCCGATATTAAAAATACTAGATTTTAATTGAGCCATGATGAGCTTATGATTGTTTACATCAGATTGTGCTACCTTTAATTTTGCAATACAATCACCACCAGCCCAAGCTGACTGAATAACATGAGTTCCGTATTTTTCCAGAAAGTTTTTCCACTTATTAAGATTATCTTCATCTCCTTTGTCATAAGTAGAAGGAAGAGCATCAATATCATCTTTAAAGTGTTGTGCTAATTTCAGCTTGTCAATTTTCAATGTAAACTTAAAACAATGGCATTCAATTAAAAATGTTGGTTCTGATGAATTAAGTGAATAGCCATGACGCAAATCAGAGTTTGTGAAGGTAAATGACGAATCTATTGAGAGACCCAGATCAGATAATCTTTTATGAGCATAGTCTTGCTTGTTTTTAAACAACTCGCACCGTGTGAAATTCTCATTTATGTTAATAATATACACTTCAGGAGGAACTTTAGACCCCATAGAAGACACTGTATATTCTTCAAATTGAAACACAGAAAAGCTAGCAATACTATCTTTGAAAATATTGTAACACTTCCCAACCTCGGGATAAATATGTATTTCTGTTGCTTCCCGTTGAAAAGTTTGTTTCAAGAAGGGTAATAAATTTGCTGAATTTCGAGGATAATAGGCAAAGAGTTCTAGAAATTCGTCACCATTCGGAATCTCCTGAATTGAATATATTTTATTTGTTTTAAGAAAGCTTGCAACCTTATTTGGTGTTCCATCACCTAAATCTTTTTTTGCTTCCATGGACAAGGATGAGAATTTGTTATCTATGATTTTTTTTACTTCAGAATCATCTACGCCCAATTTAATTGCTGATAATTTATTTACCAGTTGGTTGATATTATTCAATTCATTTAATTCATAGCAGAGAATTTATGCCCAGATTTAACAGTTTTTGAAGTTGCAGCTTTAAAAAAATACATCGAAATGGCTTCTTGTCCAATATTATCTCTCAACTTTTTACAGAGATTAATCGATGCATTAAACAAATTGAGTGGATGCTTTTCACCATTGCTCATAACATACCAGTCTCCATCACGTTTTAAACCCCAATTTGCTGGATCATTCTTGACAGTAACTTCTGGTGGATCAATAATACCTAAAACATTTGCTGACATTTTTTTCACTAACGCTATTTGAAGCGATTCCCGTTCCTTTAGTATTCCAGGTGGGAGACTTTGAAGATGCGTTAATACAAAAATTACTGAAGGTCGTTTATGATCTAAAATTTTATCACCAAGACCGACTTTAATTCCTTTTAACATTCTGGCAAATTGTGTTTCCATATTTTCTGAATTACCGAGGCGAGTGTCTATTATATTTGCAATTATCATGATAATGTTTGGTCTGACTGAAGAAAGTTGAGGGTGTGTTTCTAAAAACCGTTTGTAGCATAAAATATTTTTTGCATCTTCTTCGATTCCTTTTGTGTCTTCAAAACCTGGACCATCAATAATGCTTATTTCAAGATTTTTTATTCCTAAACGTGAATCATTAATTTGATCTTTGAATTCGATTGTGTCTTTCGTTTGAGATTTCCCGAATCCAGTGGCAGCGATTTCTTTACCAAACAATGAATTAATTGTTGAAGATTTTCCAGCACCCGACATACCAAGCAATAGAATATAAGCACAGTTAGGAGAAAGTTTAGCTTCTATTGCATTAAATGCACTAAGGATCCCTTCATGTTCATAATAATTTATATTCCCAACTTCATCCTGTTCCCGATGAAGGTAATTGTGCAATTTCTTGGGTTTGTTTTCAAATGGTATTACTATTGGTACATTTTTTATATCAACCATTTTTGGAAAAAGCCCTTTTTATTTAACTATCAAATATGTTTATTTTCTTTTATGTTTTATAATTAGAAGAGATAGTCGAAGATGCTATTACCAACGTTGTTTTATATAGAGTTCTGATCCAATTTTACAAATGTTCAAAGTGACGTATTTATTTATTGGGTAACTTTGATGGGAAAATGATATACTCGATCAAGTCTAATACAATATTAATTTGAGTGTCTATTATTACATGTGATTAAAGTCAATTGATATTCTTAGAGCTTAGGCCATACGGATAATCATAATTTAACTCTTAAAAGTTTAATGTAACGACTTTTTAATTAGAGCTATTAGTCGTTAGGGTTAATTTTGATTATCCTAAAATTTAACGGTTATTGACCGATCAGTTAGGGCTAGATTGTCATTTAACTGATGCGATCTTAATATAATTTCTATTATATGGCATTAGTATATACGAAATACATGACGTAAAAAATAAGTAATTGGTTGGGCGCAAACTTTGATACTAGCCTTTTAAATTTAGGGTACTTTATGGTAACGGACATGTCATCTTTCTAATTTATAGTAATTTAAGGGATCGTTGACCAAAAAAAGATCCAATAGTAAAATAAGACCTAACGTGTAGAGAGCAGCCTGCACTCCAGCAGATAATTAAACAGAACTTTCGGACTTTGCTCAGAATTTGAGTTCGTAGCAACAACAATTGAGAAGTAATGTATTTTTTATTGAAATGATTTTTGCCTGAAGTTATAATTTTTTTTTTTTTAGTTTACGCAAATCTTAAAAACGTATATTTTCAATCTGACCAATAAAAAAATTTCATTTTTGACCAATATGGTAATTTACGTTGTTTTAAATTTTCATCGATCTGACCAATAAAAAAATTTTATTCTCGGCCAATATGGAAATTATGCTGCTTTGATCGACTACGCGTAGCATAAAAAATCGCGACTTTCACGTTGTATCGAGTAAAAAAAAAAAAAATTAAAAAATTTTCGTCACAAAGTTAAAAGTAAAGATTATTCGTTTTTTATTATAGCATTTTTTTCTTTGCTTTTTATTATTATTCGAATAGACAATATAAACATAATCTTATAATACTAAATGACAACCGTAATCCGGCATTTTGACTTTTGATTGGATTTTCTTTGACGAATCTTCTTATAACACTAAATGACAACCGTAATCCGGCATTTTATTTTTGATTGGATGTTCATTGACGAATATCATATGAACATATATATACGTATATAGTATATATATGTTGTGCCCCAGATGACAATCGGGCCAAATTAAATTAGGGTTAGAGTAAAATTAAAGTAAAGTTAGAGATCAGTTTAGGTCAATTTTTATTTTTGGCTGTAAAATTGACATCTGGGCCTTCTCACAACATATATATATATATATATATATATAACACTAAATGACAACAGTAATCCGGCATATTGATTTTTGATTGGATGTTCTTTGACGAATATCATATGAACATATATATACGTATATAGTATATGGAATATATATATAATATATATAATATAACACTAAATGACAACCGTAATCCTGCATTTTGATTTTTGATTGGATGTTCTTTGACGAATGTCATATGAACATACCAGGAACGTAGTCATGCAAATTGACGGAGTGTATGGTTACCTGCCATCTAGAATGGCATTCGCAAAATCTTGCATTTGATTGGACATTAAAAATCTATTTCACATGTCAAAATGCGTAATACGCTATCCTTTTGAATACAGATAATATCGATATTCATTCCAATTTTAACCAAAAAGGAAAGTGGCTGTTCACGAGTAAAATCACTACCAAAATAAATAGGATGATTCATTATAAGGATAAAAAAAATAGCATATTTCGGAGTTTAAAAAATCTTATTTGTATATTAAAATTTTGAAATCGGAAAATGAAATAGGAGTGTTTAAAGATTCCAAAATAAGTAAAAAAATTTTTATTATGCAGATCAACAAACTATTTTTAACGGTTGTGCACTCATATGGGCGGATTGAACGCATTTTCATTAATGTGATATTTTCGAATTTCGCGATTGTCCTGAATTTAAACCAATCATTTTTATTTTGATTTACCATTTTAGGCTTCCGCGAGGTGATCTAAAAAGGAAATAACTATAAACCGAGCCGAATAATGCTGCCTATGGCCAAAATTATTGTTTTTTTTTGATTTCGTCACATTTCTTTGCCTTATATAGTTTGTAGTACGTTGGTCTTTCCGGTTTTTTTTTATACTATGCGTATTGTATCAATTTAATTTTGATCAAACCGAATCTAAATTTATTTTAGAGCACTGGCCGCTAAGTGTCAGGCACAAAAATTGTAAGTGTATTTATCGAGTTTTGATCGTTATTCTCTCATTATGATTATGTATGTGCTTAGATTTTATAATTTTACTTTTTTTTGTATTTTTTTGCTGAGTAGATAAATTGATAATCAGTGATCGTCAAAGGCCATAATGAAAAATTGTAGCGAAAGAATTTGATCATTTCTAGATTAAAATGAAATCTTGATCATTCTGTGGTATAAGGCTAACTGGCAAGATGACAATCGGGTACAAATCAGGCACCTTATTTGTACCCGATTTGCCATCCTTTTATAATAAGGATGGGAACGGCTACAACAATAGCCTGTTATAACCAGCTATAGCCATAGGCGATATTAGCCGAACCGAGTAGTTTAGCTGACCGGCTAAAATTATAGCCGATGCTATACATGTGGGTCTAAAATTGTTTTGGCTTGCCGTAATGCCAAAAATATTTTAGGCAGTCTAAACGTAAATATTCTCGGCTGCCTAAAATATTTTTCGCTGCTTAAAATATTTACGGCTAACAAAAATATTTTCGTCTAAAATATTCTAGACAACCTAAAAATTTTCGACTGCTGAATTTTTTAAACCATTATTCTTCAATAATATTTTATTGATTATTCCTGTTACTACATTTTTGTTTGCATTATTAATTCATACTTACGTATCTGTTATAACTGTTTGCTACCAAAGATAGTAATTTCTTAATTCTTTAAAATTTTTACCAAGTTACAAAATTCGTATTATCTGAATAAATTAAAATTGCTTGTATGTAGTTTACGTACGTATGTAATGATTAAAATAGTTCAACTGATACGAATTATATGTAATAATTAAAATAATTCAATGATACGAATTATATATGTAATAATTAAAATACAGTAGTTCAACTGATACGAATTATATGTAATAATTAAAATAGTTCAACTGATACGAATTATTAATTATCAATGAATATTCAAATGTATTCTTTTAATATGAAAATTTAGCTAGCATTTAATATTTAGGCGAGCATATTAATTCATTTTTATTCGCTTTTTAATTATTTATATATTTTTTTTAATCTTTTAATTTTTTTACTTTATTATTATTATTATTTATAAATTTTTTCGTTTGCTTTTTTTTAATAATAGTGAAATGGATACTGATTATAAAAATGACAATTCAGAATTGACATAGATTCAGAAATAACGTGAAACAAGAATACATAAACTACTTTTTATCATTACTAACAGATCGCCTTAAGATTCAAGTTGCGTTTATTGCAATTTTATTTAGATACATGAATTCGATTTTATTGAGGTTTTTTTTTATTTAATATTCATTTAATGGTATCAAGCTCACTCGGCTTCGACCAACTCTCCAATAATTACTTTGCAGAAAATTTAATTCGAAGATAATTGTAATTAATTTTATGGAAAGGTTATTTTGTAGTCGATTAATTCCGTTTCATTAAAAGTTATTTCACCAAAAGCTAATTTCGCAATTTTTAAAACATTGTCAGTACAATATATTGAATTAATAGTCTGTAAAATAACCTTGTCTGTAAAATAATTATTTACAAATTAAGTTTCAACAATTGTTTGTCGATGAAATAATACAGATGTAGATTCATTTATTTATTATGTGTCGATTTGTTTTATTTTTATTTCAACAATATAATTTAATCTACAAGAATAATGAGGTTTTAACCCCTTCGAAGATTGATTTATTACAATATTAATTATATTATATAGTTATATTATATAGTTAATGGATGCATAGCAACCAATAACGGTTTTATTTGGCAGGCGAAAGATCCGAAGGATCACAGGGTGATCGTTTTTACATGACAATTAAAAAAGCATCTGCCTTTGAATTTAATGAGATAGTCTGGACCAAGAAGGGGCTCAGGTTGGAGCACATTAAATTCAAAGCCAGATGCGCTGCTATTGGATGTGATACATCCAGTAACGGATTTGTTTTTCTTTTTATTTATAACAAACAAACTTTGAGCTTAGTCGAGTCTATTTGGAATATAAATAGTACTTATACGACTTACATTTTATCATTAAAAAGAAACAAAGTAATGTAAATAATATATTCATTTCAGAAATTTTTAATTTTACGATTACTTATATAACCTGTAACGTTCCTGGTTTTAGCGCTGTTACGGGGTAAAACGTAGGTTTATTTACTTATACACGAAATTATAGCTTTTATATTTAGAAAGTAACTCGCCAGAGGCGTGACGTTGGTGATTTGGTAATTTATTAATAGGTTTTATAATAAATTATTAGAGGAAAGTAGTGTGTAAATAATGTTATAATCCCGTAGGATATTGTGTATTTTACAAGAGGGAAATTACAGAGCTTTTATAATTTTCACTTAGACTAATGAATTAATGAGTTTGGGATAGATCGATCTTTCATCACGAAGGATCACGGTAGAATCAGTGATCTCTCATCACGGAAGGATCCCGGTATAATCACTATAACTAAGGGGCATATGATGATAAGTATTATATGATTATAACAACAATGGCTATGTTTAATAGTATTTTATATTGTTAACTATTGATTAATTCTTGATTTCTTTCTTTAAGTTTCTTGCTTCTTTGATTGCTTCTTTGATCACGGGTTTACTGCGCATAATTTCGTCGATCTACCTTTTAGCCCGTGACAGCGCGACTGCGTCGCGCAGCTACCCTAATATATATACGTATATAGTATATGAAAATATGATAAAATGTGACCGTAATCTGCTATTTAGGAAGGTCATATGTCTAACACATGCCGATACATATCGTGCCTAAAATGTTGCAAGTATTAACTTGCTAAAGTTGCCTAAAATTACCTAACGCTAGCTAAAACATGCAGAGAGATCTATTTTAGAGGTTAAATTGATGCTTCTCACTTCGTTAAACTATAGAAAGTTGATACCTTCCATAATTGTATTGCCACAGCTATGTTAGTTTTACCCACGTACGTACATAAGTAGTGCTAGGGTTTTCCAATTCTGTAGATAATTCTGACGCAACGCATGATGACAAACTGATATAAGGTATTGATGTGGGAAAATATAATTTTGCTATAATTGGTAAATACTAATATGAATCTGTACTTGCAAAGTGTATAATAAACGGTAATTGGTACTGCTTATCAATAATAATGAGAATAAAAAAAAAATTTAATTGCACTTAGCCATATCCAAAAACCATAATCAGACCATGAGAAATTAAAAATAGAATCAGTTATGATGATATATTTTTAAATTTATATTTATTGCGACATATGATCATATATTAATATCGTAATAAATTCATCATGATTCATAATAATCAGTTATTATCCGTTTAAAAAAATCAACTTTTGACGCGCGCTTTGTATTATTGAATTTAAAAAATTGACTTCAATTCGTCATGCACACTTTGTATATTTGAAATTAGATAGATTAACTGAGATATGGATATCATTAATAACATACATTAGTGAGCCACTAATGTGAATAGTAGTTGCTTTCGCTATGAAAAGATTCCCAACAAAAGCAGGCATAGGGGTGACATACTGTATTGCCAAAATGGTAAGGTTTATAACAGTAAATTATAATAAATTCAATGCGAACTAACTCAACCCTAACCACATATTATGATTATTAAAATAATGTGCAAGAGAATTTTTTACAGTAATTCTTGATAGAAGCCACCTTAAAATGTATTATATGCTAAGTAAGTTTATAACAGAATTTTTTATAGTAATTCATGATAGAAATTGTAATACATACTAATTCACCTTTTCATCATTACTAATATAAACTGAATGGCTTATCCATAAGGTTTGTAACAAAATTTTTTACAGTAACTAACAATCTCCTTAATGCAAATTGACTCAATTAAACTACATAGTGGTCACTAAATAGTAAGAAAATTTTGGAACAGAATTTTTACAGTAATTCACAATAAAAATCACAATTTTAATGCAAATTAACAACCTTGATCACGAATTATGTGCCAAGTAAGATTGTGACAGAATTTTTTTAATTCATAAAGAATTATGATAATTCCGATACAACTCACCTTTCATTGTTACCAGCAAGCTTTATAACAGAATTTTTACAATAGCTCATGATAGAAATCACAAGACTTTATTCCAATACAAACCATCTCAACCTTACTCACTTCATATCATTAGAACAATGAATAAGTTTGTAGCAAATTTTTTTTTACAATAGCATGAAATTTTAATACAAATAGCTCATAACTACATATTAAGATCACTTAGTAATGAATAAGTCCTATGTACAACAATTTTTTTAATTACATATTATATGCTAAGTAAGTTTTGTAATGAAATTTTTTATAGTAACATGATAGAAATTACAATAATTCTGACAAATTAACTTAACCTTTAACCAAATCTTGATACAATAGGATAATGAGCATGTTCTGCAATGTTACAGTAACTAATGACAGAGTTATTATAATTTCAAAAAACTATCATAATTTTGATCATTATTGTCATGTTATCAAGTAAGTTATACAACAGAATTTTTATAGTAATCCATGTAGACATTGCAATAATACTTATTGTCATTACAATCTGATCAGAAGTTGTCACAGGTTTTTTTTTGGATGTCTTCTTAAACACGCAGCAAAGTGTGTGCATAAAACTAGTATATTATTTATTCAAAATAATAGAAATACTGTGAAATACTGTAATAATATACTAAGATAAAACAGTTAAAATATGTAGAAAATAATTCAGAAGTAGTCAAAATAATTAGCAAATTTTTTGACAAAGAAAAGGCTTCTTCTTACAATTTTATATTATCAGCAATTCTATTTAATGAAAAAATTGAAAAAAGCAAGAATTAATATTTAAAGACTTAAAAAAACAAATCTATGGAAGTTAAATTTTTATTTTCCATCATTTAAAAAGATTGATTTATCTCCAGAATATAAAGATTTAATCTTTAACCATTTTAAGCAAGAATTTGTCAGAATTCCACCTTCTGATAATAACAAAACAAAGAAATTTGATTTAATTCATAGTATTTACTTAAAATAAAATCATCTGGGCTGATCGCATCAGAGGTTTTCGACAAATCACAGTGTAGTGCAAGTTCATGTGATCAAATTGCAACATAATTTTAGTGATAATTTTAAAATAACTTATCATTAAGAAGAAACAAATTTACAATCATTCGAACGCCACTGTATCATAAAAAAACATTTACATTATGAAAATTTTCAATTTCCAGATATTAACGATGTCTGATGTTAATAATGTTTTTGGCTAAAAATCTGACTTATATACCACATATCGGAGAGTCCCATTTTTCTCATTTAAATAAATTGGTACGTATCTTTTAAGTAAAAATATTATTGAAATATAAAAATGTAATAAGAATATGCATAAATAGAATACAGTATAACTAGATAGAGAAATAAATGAGGTATAACTATAACAAACATATATTTTTTATTATAATACTTAAAATTTTATTATAAAGTGCAAAAGATTTCTCAATAGGAAGAGTTATTTAAATAAATGATAGTAGGCATCAAACCAATTTTCAGGAGTGACATCCTTCATATCCCATTTTTTATATAATTCATCTTTCAAGTGCATCTATCCATTTGGTCTAATGGCCACAAATCTGGATAATGTTTCTTCATGAATTTTCAAGTATTAGATGTTCTTTTTCTTTATCTATACAAGTTATCCAATAAGAATCATGAGCTGCTGGTTCACTACATATTTTCAATATTGCTATATATGTATCTGAATTTCTCCGACCATTGAAACAAACCATTAAATGAAATGATACTACTGTACATGATGTGTGCCAATTTACATTTGGATCTATTATATTTTTATATTGATAATTAATTTTTTAATAAATATTCTTATTGATAAATAAAATTTTGTATGACTTACCCACATAATGGCACCTATGAGTATACCCTTAAGCCTTGTACCAATAATAGTCTTTATTGCTACTAATTTGCCTTCTCATGACTTTTTACAATTCAAAATGCTATTTTCTTTCCAATGTTTTGCAAATATGTCTAAGCTTTTATTATGTTCATCTTTTAAAACTACAAAAAATTCTACAGGTGACTTGATAATAAACACACTTTCCAAGAAGACTGGATGCATTTTCCACTAACTCTTCTACAGTCATTCCATTTGTTCTTTGTAAAATTTGCTTTAAAGTGATATTTTTGACTTGATAAAAAATGTTGCTCCCAACTACCCTATAAAAAAAGTACCGTATAGGCACGGGATGTAATCAGATAGGCACAGTCATTTTGGCACGGGTCAAGGTCCAGATTTGTACAGGTATGGCCTGAGTTGGTTCGGATTCAGTGGACTGTGTGGGACCGTGTGCCTGTGCCAATTGGACTGTAAATAGCTCAGGTTTGTAGCAGTTTACTAGTCAAATCAGCACAGGATTGGCATGGGTAAGAAATGTAAATTCACGTGCCACCATGATAACGATGTGGATTAACTATTAAAACATAAATTTACATAAGTTATCAATATAAGATGCATAAGCTAACTACATATAAAGCAAAATTTTGTAAGAAATTTTTTTGTTAAGACATACAGGGAAGTTTCATTAGTGAAATCATGAGATATCGCTTTTTTTTTAAAAAATTCTTTACTGATCATTTGCTCTCCACGAAACGAGCCAACATGTGTCTATCATACAGATACATGTCATCTAAACATTGTGAAGTTGCGATTTACAGGGTTTACTATATAATCACTAATTATCCCCGTACTTAACTAAAACACTATTTAAATATACGTCAAGACTTCTAAACCTTGATCTGGCAGGCAGAAAGAGATGTAGAAAGACTTGGTCTGGGTCTCAAGGTCCGAAAAGTCTTGTTATGGCGAATGTGGAATTAGAATAAATATATCTACTAGATTATTCTTATTATTCTTGTATTTGGGTATATTATTCTTTTACTAATCTTTGTATTCTTACTCCTTTCGTAGCTTATGAAATTCTAATTATTAATTCTCATAACGATTGTCACGGGGAATTACTAGAATAATCAGGGCCAAATTAGCTCAATTCGGGATCAAAAATCGGTTGACAATGCGGGTCACGAGATTATTATTGTTCGATAAAAGAGGTAATCAAGGCGGTGTTACTCTTGCATACCGGTCCCCTGCCGTATATAACGATATGTCACGGGACATATCACAGGAGTACTGCGCTAGATGTACTAATTGTGCGATATGTGCCACATGTGATGGATGTGCCGCATGTGACTGAATTGTCGCATGTGACAGGTGTGTCATATGTTGCGATAATGGCATAAGGGATCAATGTAATAGAATGGGCATAAGAGACTGATGTAATAGAAGAAGCATAAATGATAGATAGACCCTTTATAACACAAGTGCCACATGTTTCTATTAGTAAGTAGTTTCTTATATATATGGGCGATATTCGCTCCATTTTGTAAGCATGTTTGCTATGATATCTTAATATATTAAATAAAGGACACTATAATCGATTCTATAAAATATATCACACACTCTTTTGAATTGCCAAATCACTATATAAATATAAACCCTCTTGCTTGTATAAATACTAACAACTACGATACACCACTGCACAGTTTGTGTTTTTGTGCTCACGTGACTCCCTGTCAATAGTTGCTCCGTTAGCCTCGATTTCCGAGAGGTAATCCCAAGGCTAACAATTGGTAGTGACTGTGAGATTCGTAACGGGAATAGACGTTGGATTTGTAAGAAGAACTCTGTGTGAGTTAAGAGATTGTTCTGTATGAACTGTAATGTATAACTCTGGGAGTTTGAATATTGCTCTGTATGAGCTGCGGATTCTGTGTGAATCGTTCAAAGAACCTGTTCAGTGTGGACAGTTAAAAATAAAGAAAACCTGTAATGAAAGAGGGATTTCGAAACCAAAGATCGTGGAATAAAGCTTGCTTTATCCCTATGGTACACTTTAAACACCTAAGGCGACGATGTCCTTATTGCGGAAGGAAATCCCACCCTGTTTTGGAGCGCCCAAAGATGAAATACCTAGATGAAAAATGTACCAGACTCGCTAGATCACTTACTCCAGAACAACTTGTAGATTTCAAGAAATAATAGATGAAAACTTTTGTAGTCCCTTAATAATGAACAGATGCCTGCCACCCTAGATTTTATATTAAAAATAATAAAAGATATTATTACGAGAGGTAAGGAAGTTAGCGATCTAATACAAGAAGAAGACTATAGCTCAGAAAACGAAGATTGTAACAAAGTATCTGGTATTAACTACTGTAATGGAGCCAAAGCCAAGAAAGTCAGATGCAATGCGGTTGAGCAGTATTGAAAATTAGTCGACAGAGATATACTTACGAAACGGATAATGCATACGATGCCGGTTATTATTGTAGAAATAGTAGCAGATCGAGAAATAACGAAGGAGGAAAAATTCGAAGTCCCAGGTCAAGAAGGAAAAGCCATCGAGAAGAAATTGTTGAAGACCTATACGAAAAAGAGAAACAAGAAGGAATCAAAAATAAGGAAGACAACTATGAAAAATTGCTTCAAGAAGTTTAACATCTGTAACACACTATCCAGAGAAATGGTTCAAAAAAGAGAAAAAACTGTTGGAATGAACGTTACGTTGAAAACCTAAGACTTGGTCGTGAACCTGAATAAGGACTTTCCCGAAGAAAATTTGGCAGGAGTAGAGGATAAAAACTCGATATTTGGATTCTACGGCAAGGACAAAATAGATGGACTTGGAAGATATTACCAAAGTAGGACTGAATTGGGAAAAGAAGAAATTGTTGAAGAAAGGGATGAAGTGAATGAATCAGAGAATCATGCCAAAATAAATAATGCAAGTTGTGATGAAAATGATCAGAAAATAGAACCGTACCTATGAAACCCGAGGGAATTGTGGATGGCAAACTCTAAAGTTATTCTTAAAGATAATAGAAGAGTACTCCAATCGCCAGAACTACCCTCTGAAGACTCGAGAAGAAGAAGCCGTGTACCTTGATGTTGATATACCAGGAACCCGAACCCCCGTCATTGCTCCTAAAGGACTAAGTTATATAATTTTCTGTCCGAAATTCTTAGTAAGCCTTGACAATCAAGATCTACCGTAACCGAAGTTTTTGACGTCTACTATGACCTCGATGAACCTGTGGAAGAACCCTTAGATAATGCTGGGTTTGGCTCTAGCATAGAACAGGAAGATGAATTAGAAGTTCCTCTTAAGAAAGTGGTCACTGAATGCGACGCTCTTGTACGAGACTTTGCTCCTGGAGAAAAGGAACCCGTCCAGGAACCCGAAGGTGAAATTGATATTAGAAATAATGAAGAAGAAGGTGCAAAGGTTAAAATAGAACTCCCTTGACTTACCTGAAGCTTACAGAAGTGAATTATGCTGAGAAAAACAAAGGACTCGAGCTCGACAAAATGGGTTGTCCTAACTGAATCAAAGCCCAAGGATATTGCTGTCGAATCGATATTGGAATTGGAAAAAGTAATAGGAAAGATAAACCCGAGGTGTTAGCATATAAATAAGATTCAGCAAAGACTAAAGACGCTGATGGAATATATCAGGCTGTATATTTTTGTCGAAAAAGACATAATAACAAAACTAGATTTTCAAAGTAGATAACGAAACTCTTGGAAGTGTTAGAAGAGCCATCGACATGAACCACGTAGATCAATGTCTGGACTCAGTCTTGAAAATAGTATAGAAGTTGAACATGAAACCTCAAGGAATTATAGGAAGTATGCTGAAAGGAGTAGGCAAAAAGGGGAGTTCTGGGACACTTTTTTCACACCTCTATATGAATGATGTTTAAAAATCATTTTAATCGTCATCCTGCTATATTTTATAGCACTTTTTATACTTTAGCTTGGTGTATATTTTTATATAGCTAGAAGACGATAAAAATTTGATCACGTCGTCAATCTTAGACCCAAAGGGTCATTGCTTCGCAATATCATATTAATTTTTATAAAGAAGAAGCTCTTGAGCCTTTTCCTGAAGCCTATTAATATATTGGGTAACATAATAACTATTAGCATGTTTTCTGCAAAGGCCAGGTTCTGAGCTAGTTGGTATATTACAAACCTTACAAGGAAAATGCTTTTTAGCCTTCCAATGTTCATGGCATCCTTCAGGCTGACGGCAAGTACGTTCACAAATAACTCCAGTTCTGAGTAAATAATAACAAGTATATTCACCTATCATGGTATTTAAATATGAATAATTTTAATTTAAACAAAAGATCTGGTATATTAATACAAACAACGGAATACCAGCACGCATATACAA
>QKWP01002112.1:74892-86300 GCA_003550325.1 Gigaspora rosea | reverse complement strand
TGCGAAGAGAATTGGATTGTTTTAAGATACGTTTGGTATTATGAAGACCCATATAAAGTTATTCCAGAGCATCTACGAGAATTGGGTCTCATTGAATAGAGTTAAAACTTCAAATATTCATGATGAATACAACAAAATAATTGTTTTTTTTCATAATACATGCACTTAATTTTTCTGCAGTAGGATGATCCACTTGCAATTCGGTTAAGATTTGATACTCCACTAGATTTGCAGAAAGAGATAGAATTACGGCAAAAGCGCAAAATAAAAAATGCATTACCTGTGGAGCCCACGAATTCTGAACCTGAAAAGGCTGAAAAATCGAAATGAAAAGTCTATAGTGTTAGAGTATACACTTCATAGATTTTATTTCACATTGGCATTTTCGTTCCAGAAATTTCATAATATATTTCCCAATTGTGATCTCAAGAATAGCATTAGGAAAACGGTGGACAACTACCTATCTATATCCTCAAAGGTATTAGTAGAACTGACATAGCCAAAAAATAATATATAAATAGTATGGGTATTTTATATCACGAAGCAATTAATAAATCGAACAAATACCTGTATACTATGCTTCTACTGTATTTCTAAAAGTCGTTTTTGGAATCTAACCTGCAATTGACTCTTTTTAGAATCTATCCAATTATCCGGAATATAATATTCTTCATATTTTCTAACATAAATATCCAAAGGAGCACGTAAATTACATTGTTTATACATTGTAATCCATTTAGTGCGCCATTGATCAAATTGTTCTCGAGTCTGAGGATTTTTTACTTTACATCTCGTTAAACCTAGAAACTTTCTATCATCTGAAGTATTATCATTTGGTAAGCTATTCCATGCAAGCCGTGCAGTTGACGGGTCCCTCTCTCTAAAATTTCTCCAAGCTCTTTGTATAATCCTTGCTGAACCATCTCTAGTTTTAGCTTTGCTACATGAATAATCCCAATGTTGCTTCATTAAATCTGCTGGTTCAATCTTTTCGATATATCTGTAAATAGCAGAAGCATATACTTTCTTTGGTTTCACATCATTAACTTGAATCAATTTCCAACAATTGAGACAAATTGCCATACGAGTTTTATGAATTCTAGGTCGGTAGTAATCATGATCTACAAATTTACCCTTACCAAATGCTAGAAATAGAGCATGTGCATGGTAAACGCTTCTTTTCTTTTCAGAGACCAGCTCTTGTAAAGAAACTCTGACTCGAATAGCCCATTGTTGTGGAGTTTCATTGGATCGAATAACTGATAGTGTATCATATCTTCTTTCAGTTTCAAAGAGTTCATCAAAGAATCGTTGATAATCATTAATACCACAATATTTGTAAATATACGATTCCACATATTTCATATCATATCCAGGACGATTATTAATGAGTTTTTGCGATTTAGCTTTTTTGTCAATAATAATAGAAATAGATATACTCGACATATTTAGCGATCATATGTGATTTATATTGTATTTAGAGATTTAGGCCTATTAGATTCTATTAACTTAATACTTCCTTAATTCCGGATTCAATTTTTACGAGAGGTATTGTAATGAATGAATATCGATTAAATATATTAAGTCAGAGGCCCTATCGCTTAATAAAGACGAAATTTTTTGCATAACTATCCTAGGAATAAGTATAATAAATAAAAAGCAAGGTGGATACATTCGAACTATTTCTCATCTCGTAGCTCAGTGGACTAAACCGCGGGAAGCTCATCGGGTCTTCCTCTCAAAGCAGTGTTTTTGTAAGCGTAGAAAAAACTGTTTTTATAAACATAGAAAATAAATGAAATATATGACATGCTTTCAAGGGAGGGAGTACGCGGATCCTAGACCATTTAATGCGAGTCCCTGCGCCATATTATTTCTCTAAAACATACATAGTCAGAGGCCCTATCGCTCAATATTAGAGACGAAATTTTTTGCTTGACTGAAGAAGACTATATTATTAGAAGACAGCTAGATTGCATATTTTTTGTGGAACAAACGAACTACTACCGCCAAAGCACTGAGTCATCTGCTCTGTTAAAGCAAGAAGATTGTGCGCATGTTCGATCACACAACTCGCCGAAGCAAACTCGTGTCAAGTAGCTATAGAAGTCGCCTTATCAACACAAAAACAACCTAATGTGAAAGGGAGAAGAAAGTGTATTATCGGTAAAAAAAATCAAAAATTTTACAAAAAAAGATTTATAAAAGAGGATACCGCCTTATACATAATAATTAACCCCATATCGATATTGTACGTACGTGTTTGCATAATTGTTAGCCTCATATTTGTTTTTAACGTTAAGGGGTAGATTACCTGATAAGCTATAAATATCCATACTCTTCTTGTGTATATATTAGCAATAATTTTACCGAATTTTAAATAAAGCATATGCGTATCGGTATAAGATGTTCAATCAACATGCGTCTACGAAATTCAACAAACATTTTGTCAGTATACAGTATACAAATTTAGAATAAGGGATGTGGATACGAACAAAGAAATATCATAAATAACATACCTGTAAATACATGTGTGGCTTTATTTTAACACATGCGTCAAATTAATTTAAATTTCGCTTATTTTGAACAGTACTTCAACAGTGGCTTAGCGATTTTATATGTGTTTATTAAGAAAAAGCCAACAGCACTTCAACAGTGGCTTAACTGCAGTTATCTAGAATTTAATACGTATCGTAAACACACGTGTGCACTATTTTAGCATAACACGTCGCTAGAAAAATAAAGTATTTATTGTATAATGCAACTTAACGGTCCCACGGGTCCGCTAAAATAGCGATCAGTTGATAAAAACTTGACCGGCTTTAATAATCAATGGCCTGCATTAAATTTTATGCGGTGTTACTCTTCTGCAGAATCATTTCTCACGGTCGATTTTTTATTAACAGTTAATAAGTAGCGCTAACATGAATAGCGTCTAGAACCTTTCCTTACCTTATATTTGATCCCGCGATAAGAATGGGACTCTGCGAAGCAGGGATGCTTTGCATCCTAAAAAGGCTATAAGGGTAATGAGTATAACGTTCTTAATCAGTGGTTTTGTCAAAATTCATATGTTACAGGGATTTTGAATTCTCAGATCGGCGAGATCGTTGACTTTTTCACTTCGTAGTACCGATCGTTGATTCTAAAGGGGTTTTAATTTTTAGTAAAAAAAAAACGGCAAAATATATTCAGTATTTGGAGCCTATAACCGAACGGAGTTGCTTTGTTAAGTGTGATCTGGTATTGTGTTAGAGTAACGTAATTACTAATCTTGTAATTTTCCTTCTGGCAGGTTCTCTAGATCTAACGAGTATGAAGTATAAAATAAGCGATTTTTTTTGTTTCTTGTAGGTGGGTTATAATAATATTTTTTTGTCAATACATATTTTTTGCCCGTTCATAATTTATTTTTAAAGTAATATATTATACCATTTAATAGTCTATAAAAACGAAACTTTACTTACTATATTTTTTTTATTTAGAATGTCCACTAACGATAATACTACCCCCACAACCAATGATACCACCCCCACGACTGACACCACTACCACTACCACCATTACCACCACCTATGACACTATCACTCCCATGACTAATAACCCGACGCCATCTAAACCAAAACCTACAGAAACTATTCTAATTAGTAAGAAAACTCTATCTATTTGTTTTGCCAACTTTACTAAAGCGATATTTTTCAGAATTAAGTTTTTTATTTCATTAATATTAGGAAAACATGAAGAAATACGAAAAGATGGAACAAAGATAACTGATAGTGTAACTTTGAAAACCAAATCTAATGATGGTTCATTACTTCGAAAATTTCTAAACGAAAAATAAATATAATTTCTTTATTTGTATAATGTCAGTTCGGCAAAAAAATATTAAATAAAGAAGGGGCCCTCGTTGGGTCCTAATCTTTTATTTTTACATGCTTTTTTTACATGATTTTTTACAATGTAATTTGCGATTAGTGGAGACTATTGAGTTAACTTTATTATTCTATGCTCTTACGGTTACTATTGGGATTCCAGCATCGCGTGTTAATATGCGCTAATTAAACGATCTGAATTTTTATAAGTTTTTTTCCCACTACTTAAATCATAGTAATAGTCTGGTTCATCATCATCAGAACAAGTGAAATTCTCATTATCGTCATTATCCTCGTCTTCATCATCCTCATCACCAAAATACATATCATCGTAGATATTTACCTTAGCTGGAGTTACTACATTTGATGTCGCCTTGTTCTGTCTTTCTTTCTCTATCCTAGCCTCTTCTTCCTCGAAAGCTTCCATGATAATTTTGTCAAAGTCATCCTCAGCCCGTGTTGCTGAAACCAAGGGTTTTGCTTGCTCCTCCAATATATTATCCTGATCATTCGAAATCTCCTCTTCGGAATCGATAATAAGGCCTCCCCGATCATCTGGTAATTCAGTATTGGGATTTTCAGTGAAATAATCAATAATAGTTTGAATTTGACTATCAGATAATTCCGATATAGAATTTGCACTATACGTTGTGATATATTTGATTTTATCAATTCCTATTTTCTCAAATAGTTTGTATATGCTTCTTGCTCTCTGAGTTTGTTTTAGTAATGTGTTACGTTTAGTACCAAGTTGCGCAATAATAAAATCATAGATTTGCCCTTTCGCTTTTTTCTCACCAATTCGTTTAATTTTCATAACATTTTTTACTTGATTATCGAACTCTATAACATAATGATACCAACATAAAATTTCATCTTGATTGGCCCTAATTCTTTGCTTTTCCGCATCGCAAGCTTTCTGATATAAACAGGCTAAATTTAGTAATGGTTTGCTTTTCGCTACAGATAGCATAACTACGGAATTTTTTTCGGTATTTTCAGTGACGGGAAGTGGGTTTCCCGTCATGGAAATTTTAGTCATATGATTTTTCTCAGTTACCGAAGTAGCTGTGAAATCAAATGCATCCTGTACAATATTCTCCGCTTCCCTCTTCTTATGTGATTGAGAGTTTTTGTCCTTCGTTACAGAAGAAATGTCCACTTTAGTAAACCCAGATAAGTCCTGGGTAGCTGACTCACGTAATAATTTATTTTCTCTATTTCTCTGCATAATCTCATTACTAACCTTTTTCTTATGCACTTCATCTAAGAAAGAATCTGTTTTCTTATCTTCCGATGACTTGATGTCTGCGTTATTACTAGATGTTCCATTTATGGACTGACCCATTACAGGATCAGGTATATCATGCGAAGCGAAGCGCCTCTCGGGCTCAGCATCTGGCTGTGGTACAACTGTTACCTCTGATATCTTTTCTTCTCCAGAGCACGAGTTCTGCGCGTTAGTAACGTGCTGTGGTTGCTGAAGCCTCGTGAGATTGGAGGAATCGAAATCATGTCTTAATTTGACTAATTCAGCTTTGAGCTCTGCATTCTCGGCTGAAATATCTGCACTATTTTTCTCCAATTCCTCGATTCTGATCTTGTGCTCGGCATTCTCAGCATCACGCCTAGCATTCTCCTCAATAATCCGTCTCAATTTCGCATTCTCATTCTTAAGTTCTCCATTCTCACCTTCGATCTCAGCAACCTTCTTCCTAAGCTCACAAATCTCAACTAAGAGCTTGGCATTTAATTCTCTTAATGAATCGTTGGATTGAGTGCTTGACATGATTAATAAAATTTTATACAAGAATGTGAATTATTCAATATTATGTTGCGAATGTAAAGACGAACTTTATTAATACAGAAATAAAAAACAAATACAAAGTCAGTTGACTTTGTCAACCTGATACATGACAAATTTTCTATGCTAATACATGCGAAAAATAAATACAAATGTTCGGGACTAGCCCGTGATACATATTATTTTTTTGATAAATTCACGAAATACACATGCAAAAGTAAACGCGATTATGTATGCGAAATCAGCCACCAGGGCCAGCTTTATTGATGCGGTAAAAACAAAAAATAAAGTGCATAATAAAAACATTGCAGATCATGCAATTTAATAATGACTACAATTATAGAATACTTTAATGATCTTTCCTATACATAAGCTATTTTATATTTCTCAATTATTCATATAAATAAGTAATCACAAAGTATTCAATGGCTACATCACAAGGATACTACAGAATATAAATCCCAATATATACACAATTTCTACCGAGTTGGTAAATAAAACTTTATTTTATATTTAATTAGTCAATGGGCGAGAGTATCCAGAATACCCCGATGGAGACGGTGAAGGTGGATCGTTATCATTACTATCACCATGATCATTAGGTGTAAGAGAATGAGGATTTATTGTTCGAGCTCTTTTACCGGTTGGATTCAATGGTGAACTCTCGTTTACATTACTAACATAGTCTTTCAATATCGACGACCGTGAATGCAATGCGGTATTGCGACGATGTGATTTTTTAAATTCTTCGAGTAGCTTAAAGGAGTTATCTAAGCCTCTCTGCAAAAAAAATAATCAGAATAGGGCTTTTTTAATATAAGGGACGCATTCAAATTTTACTTACTCCCAAATTCCATAAAATTCTTAATGCATGCACCAATTCATAATGTTCATCCCAATTAATTGGCAAATAGAATGTACCAATTAAAAACATTCTATAAACTTTTGAAACGGGCAGATCCATTCCCCACACCTGTACCTCTTGTCCTGTATGCATAAATAAAAAAATAATTTATTTGCCTTATAAATTAAAATACCGAGTTTATCTATCAACTTACCATGTATGTGAAAGAACCATGTACGTAACTTTCTCAAAATTTTATAATCTCCGCGATTGTATTTTTTCACAATATCATTTAGAATATCACGACACCCCCAACAACCTTTAACATGGTCTTTTACATATCGAGGCATGTCCGAAGTCAAATAACCACCCGATAACTCAACCATTCCAATTTCAAGTCCTTTATTTCCTGGGGTATGAAATATACCGTCCACCTTCATACCTAAAGGTTTGTCGTCTTCAGATTTTAAATTACGCCTCAATAATCTTTGATTAGCATTTGCTTTTAGATAAACTTCACCACTATTTTATTTGTTTGAAAAAAGGGGGTTTAATGCTTTCAAGAAAATGAAATGTAATCAAATATAATTCTAGATTAACATACAGAATATATGTAATACGGTCGGTTGTATTCATGAGGTACTGTAATATTGGGTGAATCATTGATGATCCTAAAAGCGCCTCGTTTTTATGTATACCGTGAAAAGCAGATGCGGTATTAAATATATTATTGGTACTTCAAAATTAATCAATAAATATTAAATAAATAAAATATCTGAGATTAATTCTAATGAATTACTATTAGGACACTTACAACCACCAAAGAACATCTGTAACAAATTCCATTTCTGCATCGATATCATTTTTATATTTTGCTTCACGAATGACTTTCTTATATTCGGTTAAAGAGTCCTATCATTAAAAATTGTTAATAAAATTTTTATTTAAAAAAATCACAATATCGAGTTACACTCACAGTATCTAAAAGTAACTTTAGTAATTCTTCTGTGTTAGATGACAATTTAAAGTGTGGGAATTCGACACTTGAAGTCAAATAGTTCCAATCTTTATCCTCTATCCATTCGGGCTTACGAACTTTGGCACCAATACGTATTATTCCAAAATGTGACGGACTAAAGTATAAACAATAACAATTGTATATATGAAATTGGAAGGTGAGATAAAAGAAAATCTAAATCTACAACTTACTGTGATTTGTGAAGATTCTTTTGTCCATAGATTATACTTCTTACTGATTTTCCTGAAGGTAAGAGCCAATCATCTTTCGGACTATCTACATTCGGATATTTTTGTACGGGAGACTCACTACCAGATTCTACCTCATTGATATCTGATTCTTCATCACTTAGCGGATAAAAATCCGAAATTTCATTTTCTCCAATATTTATATCATTATTAAGCTCCAAATCTTCCAAATCCGTTGATTTTATATTGTTGTTATTTGAACCTCCATTTAATTCCAAATTTTCTTTATCGGCATCCCACTTTCTTTTTAAATTTTTTGGTTGGATATATACAATTGGTACTTCCTTTTTCTGTAAATACATTTGATGTTATCACTTTTTTTTGCCAAATAGCTTTAACAAAATTACATATAAACAATCGTGTACTACCTCCGTATTAATATTTCTCACACCGTCTTCAGTTCCCTTCGTAATATCGCATGCAAAATTTATCTATATTTAAAATAATCGTTAGACAAAAGTATGTGATCGTGTGGTGTTATTAACTTAAAGTTAATAACTATTCTTACATCTTTACAATCATTATTGTTGACTTGAGTCGCAGAATCAGTTGCAAGCCGATCTATCTAATTGATGAAATACTATTCAATATTTTTGTCTTATAAAATTTCAGAATAGGAACTCACCTGTAAATGTCCAATTTTCACACATGTATGCGAATCTAGATCTGAATCTGAACTCTTTGGTGAAGACCAATTCTTTGCGAATAAGGTTCGGAATTAGTAATAAGAAATTTCACAATAGCGAAAACTTCCAGATATAAAAATAACAGCTTGCGCGAAGTGTCGAACTAAAAGCTCATCACTGTAGACAAAGAGTCCAGCTTGCACTAAGCGTCGAACAAAGAGTTCATAACTGTTCGAAGGCTAAATTCCTTTCAGACAAGGAGTCCCAGCTTGCACTAAGTGTCGAACAAAGAGTTCATCACTGGCGACAAAGAGTCCCAGCTTGCACGAAGCGTCGAACAAAGAGTTCATGGCTGTTTCAGAATAAGCCCCTTAACTATTCCAATAGTACATTACCTTCCAATTATCAAGAATTTTTTGTGCTTTATTTTTACGCAATATATCGAAATCAACATCAGAATTTAATATTTTTCCGATATCTTTTTTTATGTAATCAAGTACTTTCTTCCTTTCTTTTTCCCCCGTTTTTTCTTGATAATAATTCGTAATATTAGCACAAGTCCAGTCCTCAATCGCTGTAACATGATAGAAAGCCATGAGAATGGATGTTGATTGCGTGGACATTATTTTTTTCATCTAAGTTTATGTTTACTGTATATTATTTTTTTCATCTAAGTTTATGTTTACTGTATATGAATTTTTGAACGTTTATTTGATGTGATCATCACTTTTTGTGTAACCAAAGAAAGGTACATATAAATCTCTTATTTCTGTATTTATTATTTTTCTCACATGCTTTGCTTTTACCTTCAACTAAGTAGTCTTATTCAAAAACAAGGTTAACTTGCTTACACTGTGGTAAATATTTTCCTGATTACATCTTTCGATTATAAGCGATTATACTAGCAATATGAACTTCTCTTGAGCTTAACATAAACCGAATTCGTTTTATGTTGATTGAACTTAGAATAAAACGAGTTTAGTTTATGTTGAACTTTTTTTTGACAAAAAATGCAGGTAAAAATGGCGGGTTTCTTCAACAAAATCAGAACCATAATTTACCATGTAAAATATCCAGTATTTTACATTCCACGCAATAAAAATTTGATTTATGCCCCCGGTATATTATATAGTGTTTGGTGTATTATATGAGGTATTTTATATAGAGTGTATATATGTTTTAATGTCACAAACCTTACACCCGTGTTTCCACCCTCTAAAGATATGATATATTTTTTTTTTTATTCGCGAGTATATATTTTATCGTTATATATTAACAGAAAAAAATAATATATATACGTGGCTAAAATTTATTATAATAAACCTGTAATGTGTGGCACTTTGTGGTCCGGAGTAAATTCTCCACAAAATGAAGAATAGATGTGGCATGAGTTAATTGACCGACTTTGGTTAGGGTACTAATTCCTGAAAAATAAAAAAATGGCGATTTCTACTTGTTCCCCATCTCACAAATAAGTTATGCATAACGAAGGTGATACAGATAAATTTATACGTATGCGAAATTTATTCTAACACGTTATCGCATTCACATCGCTTATATATTCCATTCGCCACCTTTTTGCATGTTTTGCAATATAGGTGTGAATGATGATTGCATTCGTCACAAACCTTACACCCATGCTTCCATCCTCTAAAGATATGCCACTTTTCGAAGTAATTTTGTTTGTTTTTATATGTAGGTATGCTATTCTGATCTTTCATTGTGATATATTAACCGAAGAAAAAATAATTTATACGTGCTATTTTTTTTATACAATACAAACCTGTAATATGTAGCACTTGTGTTTGTGCCCACAAATAAATTATGCATAAGCCTTGTAAGGTGATACGGATAAATTTCGTGGAATTTATTCTAACAGGTTACTGAATATTTAATGTTAATTATTCGAGAATTTCGAAATGCAATAAGAATAATAACCGCATATACTGTATATTCACTTGAAATTTATATCATATGGGGGTGTTCCGAGTCAGAACAGTATCACATGATATATCACGCGATGTGGCGCAGTAGGCACGTTTATTAGTTAAATTATCGGAGAATTACACAGGAAAATTTTTTATGATATATGAAACTTCATCTCTAGTTAGATCAGAAAAACTGGATGCAGTAAAAGATCTAATATTCTTGATTTTATCTTCTCCGATTTTACTAAATATATCATAAATTTTTCTAGCCATATCTGTTCTTTTACGCACTATAGCATCTTTAGTTTTTTCCGGAAGCTTTTCCTTAACTTCTTTATTTAACTTTGTATGCGCTGTCTGTGGGGGGTTGTTCTTGAGCAATACAGCAAGTCGTTCTGATAGAGCTCTCCCAAACCGAAAGTAGCATTGAACTACCTCCTGGTTTTCTTGATCCCCCTTCTTTTCAGCAATATCAACGTCGTAGTATAGTTTATGGAATTGATTAGAAATTTCACCAATATTGGTAGTTTCAGAAGGAGCGCTGATTGATGGTCCACTGCTAGTTGAAGCAACAGATAACTCTCGAATAATTGCTTTGGGTTTTGTGGCCCTTTTAGATTTACTTTTATGAGTATCTTTTTCTTGCATCTTCCTTTTTTTCTTGGGTGTTTCGTTGGCTAAAACAATAGGCGAGATATAATATCCTTCTTTTTCCAGATCATCAATAGATGGACATTCAGGACATAGCTTACGCTTATTGTCAATACATTCGAAATGCACAACGTGGTTACATGGCAATAATATGACTGGCTTCAAAATTTCCGGGGAGATTACTTCAGAACACTTGGAACAATTCCTGGATTCAATCTGAGAGGCATCTTTGTTTTTGGTAAGATCCACATAATTTGGATATATTGTTGGGTCATATGCTAAGGTAGGGTTAAAAATAAGAGTTGTATCTGGGGTTATTGTATTCTGGCTTTGACTGGATGTCATTTGTGGCGAAATTTGCATTGGGTCCGAGGTACTTTGCTCAAAAGTGCCAGAATAATGCGTATAATCAATAGAT
>QKWP01002112.1:31913-68359 GCA_003550325.1 Gigaspora rosea | reverse complement strand
TTTTTTTTTTTTTTAGGGATGACCCGGGTTAGAAAATTTCCGACCCAGGCCGGAACACTACATTTAAATGCATAATCTAAAATAAAAGATCTAAGACCTGTCTAAATTAGTCAAATATTTTAATTCGTAGCATTATCATTGCCAAATATGATTTTGACAGAAATTAATATGGCTAAGCTTAGCGGTATATTAGGAAATTCGTCCAATAATATTGTTTCATTATTCTCACGTGATGTATATTTATTTTCTATTCGGGTTACCCGGGTAGCATAACCATAACCCGGTTAAGGAATGCTTATGCGGGTTACCCGGGTAAGCCTTATCCGGGCTTAATCTCTACCTTAGGTGTATGCTCCTTAGTGTTAGAAAGCTAATTAGTAATCAAATTAAATAGAGAAAAAATACACAAAGGGTGTTATATAGTTAAAAAATACACCATTCATATGTGAAATATAAGTTACCAGGAATAAGGTAAAAAGATTGAAAACTCAAAAAAACACCATCGTGTACCTAAAAAGCCCACCTTTCTACTGCTGTGTTATATTGCTGGGACAGTTTTTGAGGTTTATGTGGATCACCAAGCATTAGAGTAGCTTTTCAACAAGGCGGAGCTTAAAGGTCGTCTAATGAGATGGGTCTTAATATTACAATCATTCGAGTTTCAAGTTAAATATAAACTGGGTAGGAAACACGGAAATGCTGATGCAATGTCGAGATACCCAGAACCGCCTGAATATACAGAAAAAAATGACGAAGAATTTATTGATACATTATTATTGAAAGTAGATAAACATGTTAAAGGAGAAGGAGATTTAAAGGAAATCATGTACTATTTAAAAAATTTATCTTGGCGGCGTCATTTGTGTCGAGACGATGTGAAGCGTCTTCGCCATAAACTACGAAACTTTTGTTTACTTGGAGACCGATTACACAAAAGAGGGGGAAGAGTGGGGGAAGGAAGGCCTCCAAGGGGAGTAATTTTTGATCGAAGTGACAAATTGCTTATACTTAAAGCCAATCACGAAGGGCTTGTGGAAGAAGGCGGACATAGAGGAATAAATGCCACAGCAAGGAAAATTTTGATGAATTATGTATGGGGAACTGGAAACGTTTATGAAGATTCACGTGATTACGTTTCGAGTTGTTTTGCTTGTCAAATAACCGCGACGAAGCCAAAGAAAGAGCCAATCTATGTACAAGCTACCAGTTGGATATTTCATAAATTGTATGTAGACTGTATTGGTCCCTTACCGTGGACAATTGCAGGTCACGAACACATTGTGGTTGCTATTGAAGATTTGATTGGTTATATTGAGACAAGAGCTCTAAGAAAGAAAAATGCTCAAACTATTGCCAATTCATTTGGGATGACGTGATCACAAGACATGGGTGCTTTTCGGCATTAATCTCTGACCGGGGAACTGAGTTTAAGAATGCAGTCATGGAGGAATTAACTGCAAGACTGGGTGTTGACCAGCGCTTTGTGGCTGCTTACCATCCTGAGGCCAATGGTCGTGCCGAAAGAACAGTGCAAAAACTTACTAGAATAATTAGAAAGTTTAGTGCAGAGCGTCAGAATCGTTGGCATGAGTGTCTTCGCGGAGCGGTCTGGGCCATCAATGTGACCGTAAATGAACTTGGTTATTCACCGTTTCGACTTGTATATGGGCGGGATGCTATAATCCTGTTGAGCTTATATTGGAAAGTTATCAAGTGTTTGCCGGGAGGCAAGAATGGACCACAGACGAATTGTTGGAATTTCGAACAAGACAAATCGTGGGATTGCCTCTGGAATTAAAAAGAGCAAGAGCAGATCGAGATGAAGTTCAGCAGAAGTGGAAAAGGATCCATGACGAACATTCGAAAGAAAAGAGTTCACAGATATTACCTGGCGATTTGGTACTCATCTACGACTCTACTTTAGACAATTCACCGCGCAAATTGAACTATAGGTGGATGGGGCCGTATTTAGTCAAACGAAAAGGAGATTTCGGACAATTCTATTTGGCTGAGTTGGATGGTACCGATTTGAAGGATCCATTCACAAGAAATCGGGTGAAGAAATTCGTAGATAGGAATGAAGGCTTCGAAGACATATGTGATGTCAAGGATGACAATCATTTGGGATCTAGCTCATGTCACGTGAGTGACGGTGTATAAATGACGATCAGAAAGCTTACGGTAACATTAGAGTATAAATGACGATCAGTGAAAAGGTTAGATAAACTATGTAGTTAGTTATAATGACATTATGATAGTTATTAGTATGTAGCTTAATTGTGTAGTCTGTAAGGGGTATAAATAATAACTGTAAAAATAGAAGAGGTTAGTCTCTTTCTTACTTTGACGCAAGGGTACATTTTAATAAAATATGAAATAATTGATTCATTGTTGTATAACTGTATAACCCAAAAGAGCGAGTGTTCTTAATACATATCTGGTTGGATTTTCGGTGCTAAAACAGTAGTATCGCTTAACCCCGTGACAATATTCCATCAGCATGTCTCATATTTGCAGATTTTTGATAATATTCGAATGCTTTATTTATATCTTTTTCAACTCCTATTCCGTGCTGATAGCAATGCCCAACATTAAATATTCCATCAACATGTCCCATATCTGCAGATCTTTGATAATATTCGAATGCCTTCTTTATGTCTTTTTCAACTCCTATTCCATTTTCATAACAACGTCCAAGATTATATTTCCCATCAGCATGTCCTATATCTGCAGACTTTTGATAATATTCGAATGCCTTCTTTATATCTTTTTCAACTCCTATGCCATTTTCATAACAACGTCCAACGTTATATATTCCATCAGCATGTCCTATAGCTGCAGATTTTTGATAATATTCGAATGCCTTCTTTACATCTTTTTCAACTCCTATTCCATTTTCATAACAACGTCCAACATTATATATTCCATCAGCATATTCTATATCTGCAGATTTTTTATAGTATTTGAATGCCTTCTTTATGTCTTTTTCAACTCCTCTTCCATTTTCATAACAACGTCCAAGGTTATATATTCCATCAGCATGTCCCATATTTGCTGATTTTTGATAATATTCGAATACTCCTATTTCATTTTCATAACAATGTCCTTCCAAAATATTATTATTTAATTTTAGCTTCTTACAAATATCATTGCATCATGTTTTGCCAAAAAACATTTTTGAATTCCACTCTTTCCTAAGTTTGTTTTTCCAAATCTTAATAAATCAACACAGTGTATAGCAGGATGTGTTAACAAGAACTCATCATGAAGATCGACACCTTGTAAGTCATAAACTACCAAATATCCTTCAGTGTATTTATACGTGAAATGAGCAAATGCCTCGAGAATAGTATGAAATTCTGTAATTAGACCATTATTCGCGTTAAACTTTTTAAATTTTGCATTATTAATACATTTTTCTACAGAGTAGTAAGCATCAACTATCTTATCGTATAAGACTTTTACATCAATAAATGTAACTTTTTTATTAATACCAGCCTGCTTTGCGACTATATTAAACTTTGTTGAAAAAAAAAGAGCAATATTAGAGATTTCCACTGATTCTAAATATTTTTCTATTGTGCCTATTTTTTTTTTTTTTTTTTAATGTCGTGATACTTTTTTATCACTAATTTATTAGCTCGTCCAAGACTTGTATCAAGTGCGAAATAAGCATATCGTTCAGCACCGACAGAGAATGGTTGTGGTGCAACTTTAAAAGATATGTCTTGTTCAATAAAGCTTGGATTAATAAAATAATGTACATCTTTAACTTCAGCTAGAGTTTTAGGTGGAATATAACATAAAAGTTTTCCTGTTTTTTCTGGATGAGTAGTCCAATCAGGTTCGTGTGGATCGATTTGAAGTTTTTTTCGTTGCAAAGAGTATATACTTTCCGAGTTTCTTAAAGTTGTAGTTAATGTAATAGAAGAAAAGATGGCTGAAGAAGTAGCTTTGCAAAATTTATTGACTAATGCTTCAGGATTATCTCCCGTAGTCATAAGATCAAATACAGGAAATTCACCAATTATTTCACGAAATACATTAAGCATAACATTAGTAGAATCATTCATTTTTTCCAAAGTAGTATAAAATGTTTTTTAATTGCATTTTCTTTAGCACACTTTCTGCAGTTAGACCATTCGGGTCGCCGTCTGGATAATTATCATGTAAATTTGTAAAACGACGACCATGTGGTGGTGCATCACCGATATGAATAAGAATACGAGTGGTATTGCTCCACGTCATCTCAGTTATCGCAGCATTAAGACCACCTAAGACATCTTCTGGGACATCATCATTACTTATAGCTGTCACTTTATTGATTATATACGTTTTAAATTTCTCGAGAGAGTTAGTAAAATCAAAAATTTGTAAACGATAACTACAATTGTAGTGATCACGATAGCCACAGAAACCAACCCAGAATTTGATACTTGAATTATAGCTGTATACGTAACTAGCCACTTTTAATATATGCTCTTTCGCTGCTTTGATATAAGGAGACATAGAACCTGTACAGTCTAGAACGAAGCAAAGATCAAAGTTCATTAGTTAGGTTAAATAGCTGGACGCTATTAAGCAATTACGGTAACTTTTAAAAACTCTTTTAGGCAATTTTAAATAATTAAATATATAAAATATATATAACTGATAAATAATTAATAAATTTTTAATACGTAAAACAAAATTTCAATTAGTAAAATTGTAAAAATATATTGAAAATGTCTAAGTTAAGAAATACTCTAACCAATTATTAATTTAATAAATAAAAAAAAATTATAAGTACAAATCTTAATAATATACAGATATACAGTAAAGATTAAATTTTTTATAGCACGTAGATGCTGGAAGATACTAGTTATTATTACAGAAATTACATTAAAAAACTAGCACGTAGGTTACTGGAAGATAACCTATTGGATTTATTTATATTATATTATAGTTTAATACTTGTCGTAATTCATTGATTAGTATGTACTCACGTTGAGGGGCAGGGCAGATTATTTTCTGCATTTCACGGAATGCCGCGGAAATCACGGAATTAGGTTGTAAAACACGGAATGTACTAAGAATAGCACGGAATAGCCGCAGAAAGTAGGGATTTATAAATTATCTAGGTTTTTTTATAGGTACAACGTTCTAAAAATATAACTTCCGAAAAGTTCCGATGTAAGAATAAATAAACCTGAAATGCGAGTGTGGTCGGGCGAAAATTTTTGCTTAATATCCGAAGACTAAACGACAAATTGATTGCAGAATATTCAAGATTTCTATATAACCACCACAGAATTTATAAACGACCAACGCAGAAGTCACGCAGAAATTATGAATTTTAATGCACGGAAATTTTGCACCACAAATCATCGGCCCTAGTCAGGGGTAACTTAGATTAGCATGGAAAATATGCCCGGTGCCAAAATTTTATTGGGATCATTGGCTAAAAATAGAATTTGATAGATGTCTAAAAATCGATGTGCTATCAGCTATTGTGATTAGTATTGGTAAATTACGCAGTAAATAATAAAGAGAAGATAAAAATTTACTCTATTATTGCAAGAAACGGATGTACTCCACGTGTTAAACTAGTCCTTTAGAACACGTCTTGTTTAACACCCCTTTTTTTTTACGCACATGGCATGTAACTGTATTAATGGTAACACCCTTTTTTTTTTTCACTGTGAGAACGCACATGGCATATAACTTTATAATGGATAACAAGAATGCACATGGCATGTCACACGGTTATTCATTCCAAATTAGTACACATCAGTGATTACAAAATCGCGAAGTTATAATAAACAATACATAAAATATAGATATAAATACTTCCTTTTTCTTTACCGTCGGGTCTCATACTTCTTCATCACCCAATGTATGTATATATTTTTCTTATTTTTTTTTCCCCCTCTTCAGGCTGATAATCCTTTTTCTCTTTTTATATTTTCTTTCTGTGATGACAACATGTCACATGGTAGTAAGGCGGAGAAAGTCAACTATTGAATTCTCGCGGCTGTGTGTTCATGTCGATTCACAATTTTTTTTTCTATACCTCTTTTCATACTTTCTTTTCTGTGATTCAACATGTCTCATGGTGTTAAGACGGAGAAAGTCAACTGTTGAATTCTCGCGATCATGTGTTCATGCCGATTCACAATTTTTTTCCTATTTTTTTTCTTTTCAGCCTGATAATACATATGAAGAACGTTAACTTCCCTTTTTATTTTTCATCATAGATGTCGAACTTGGACGGGAACCCTACTCCTACTCCTCTACTGAGTCCACCAGGGCGACCACGAAAATTACGGATCACGTGGTCACTATCGATCATCTCCATTACGACGACATATCTACCAATTAAAATGATTTGCGTTGAACTTTTTTTAGTGTTACACTTAAATATTGGGTACGTTGAGAAAGTCGATTTCGATAGTGTAATGTCCAACTAACGTTATAAACCTAACAACAACACAAAATCTACTGCGTAACAAGACCGAAACTCTAAATGGTAGGCTTCGAACAGAGGCGTAGTTGATTTGGTCCGGGTTTTTAGAGCCTTAAGCCTTGAAGAGTGATGTCGGGTTTCAGCTAAGTTCCTTTTATGTACTGGTATAGTACTTGGGTATAATGCTTGGGTATTCAACACTAATTCTTCTTCTTCGACTTTAGTTCAATTCTACTACTTAATTCGGATCGCGTGATTACGGTCCCACGGGCCCATGAAATCTCGGTAACTGCGGCGATCGGGTTTCCAAACGTCACGGGGATCGAACAATGCAGAATCACGAGCTTCGATTAGGAATAATCAAGTTTTTGCTATATAAGGTAGGAAGTACAATCAAGGTTTTTTTATACTCTCTTTCCCTTACGATCGATAAAGACTTTTGGAATGACCGTGCCAACATTAATTTTTATGTAGCAATTTCTTTTTAATAAACTTAATATCGAAAAAGACAAGATTGATTTGAATTTATAGAATTTTTAATTTATATTGATACTACCATACAATATTCAATTAAATTTTAGATTCGGGTATTAACGTGAAATTAATACATTGTATAAAATTTGTACGAACATACTTATTAGAACATTACTGGAATTTTTTTTTGTAGTTATAAATTGACGCTAGAAAGTATAATCGGATAGGTAATTGAAAACAGTGGCGTAACCTGTCACAGATTATGGACGTGCTGCCACGAAAGCATATGAAATAAAGTATACCAGTTTTCAAGAGTTATTTATAACATCGTTATGATAAATAAAAAGTATCGGTACGCTCATTTAACTTTAAGTGCATATGATTTATATATTTATCAAATAAGAAATAATTAAGGTTATTAAATAAGATACCAAAAAAAAACAATTTGATTAAAGGATAACTTTACTACATTAATTTCAAAGTAAATTTGTATATTAGATTTATACTGTAACTTATAGTGTTGTTATTAGCCTTAAGTCTAATAAAATATTATTAGCCCTAGCCCTTGTGGCTAATTGGACATTATAGATGCAAACTTATGTAACATCACTTATTTACATCTGATATAAAATGTCAAAACGATTTATAAAATAAAGCTCAATTGAGCTACAACGAATTATATAAATAAGCCTGCATCAATATTAAACTGTAATATTAAATTAATATTTTATATAATTCATTACTTTAACAAAAATTTATTTGAAAAAAATTTTTATTTATTCAGTTTTTTTTATTACATTCAAATTGTTAATAAGAGGCAATTTACTTGGTATGAAATTTGTTTAAATTCTCATGGTTATTTTTCTCATATGAATGTGAACCTCAAAAGGATATCATACGTATACTATATTCTATAACTTGCCCTTGCCAGTAGGTAATAAAAAGAAAAAGAATCACAGTAATAGACGTGAACATAACTAAATCATCATTGAATGATGTCGTAAGCTCTGAAGCGAAGTTCGATTTTCAGATCTTAAAAAATAAATGAACGTTAACTGAATAGTCATGAATCCTGAAACGAAAATCATCCTAAGCCGATCTATATATAATAACAAAATCAAAGTTGAATCATCATTATACATGTAGGTTCTGAAATGAGAAAAAAATATTGAGATATCGCTACATCACAAGATATATTATTATTTCAAACTTTTAAATAAATGTTTATTCTTTCATTTTTATTCTTGAACAAATTTGTAAAGGAATACTACATTACTAACCGTATCCATCCGTTAGATTCTCTGTAATAAGTGACATTTTGCAACAATAAAAGTTTTCGCAATGCTAAAAATGATCATGACAACACCAAAATTTAAAAAGCATATGAGCCGCCATGTTAAATGCATAGTATATTCTAAAGTATGATTTAAAAATTATTAGAAAAAATGAATATCAAAAGACTAGACTATTCATAATTTAGTGACCTCAGAACTCTTGCGTTTGGTTCGTTTGCTGTAGTATATTCAGAAATTTTTTGAGAAAATATTTATGCACTTAAGTACCTAAATAATAACTTGTAGACAAAAATCTTTTCAAAGATTCATTCACAAGTACCGTAAAAATCAGACACAAGTACCCGGGTATTTTCATTCTTCAATTTAGTACCTGTACAATATGTTTTACTATATCTACCTGGGATGATAATATAGCATGTACAATGCTTATGTACCCAGGCATAAGTCACGAACTGGTGTTTCAAACTGGCAAGTGGTACACTGCTTGGGGGGTACACACGTCCAATTTTACGGTAATTATTTATTCTAGCACAGAACTTTCAACGTCTAAAAGAAGTAAATTCTATCATATAAAAACAATTTATGTAGGTTAAACGTCTTTATGAAACTTGTTATCCCAGCATAATCAAATTCTATGGAACCTCAAGGAGTATGAAACTATATTTTAGATTAATTACAATATTTCTGAAAGATAAATTTTTAATTAGCCATATTAAGTTTGTATTACGATCGCTAATATATGAAATCATTTCATAATGATTTGTACAGAATTTCATGGACAGAAAAGATTAAAATTGCTAGTTGGTTATAATATTTGTACGCAAATCTAATTCTTCGCTTAGACCTGGAGACTATTATTCTAAAATATAATTTTACATGATTATAGTTTTAATGGTTTATTATTACGCCTAAAGTTCTAAGAATGTTTTAATAAACGATGATATTATTTTAATTGTGGATTTTGAGATTTCGAAAAAATTGACATTTTCTTTTCAAGCTCAGATACACATGAATTGGTAGGTACATCGATTCACAGTACTTTCAGAAAGAAAAGGTTTCTAATGAACGAAAAATCAAATATATATAGTCTGGATGTTTTATTTTGGGAACTCACGAGCAGTATTCCTCTGTTCAAAAAATAATAAATATAGTATGCAATAACAGAGTGGATGTTATTGCGACCATATTTCCTGATTATACAAATCAATATACAAAATGCTAATCTGTTAGCGAAATAATATCAACAGAAATAACGAACAGATCTATAATAAACCACATAGACAAGCAAATACGTAAACTGCAACTTTATCTGCGTGAATGAATGAAATTTAAAATAGGGGTATTACATAAACTGATTCTTAAAAGCCATAGTCGAAGACTGCGCTGAATAGATTAATCGTTGCATCATTTCGTAATTTTTTCTACAATTTTTCAGAGTCATAATGATGCTATCTTAGTTTTAATATTTGCTTTAATTCAAAATGGAAAAGATATATCTAAATTTTGTGTTGATAGTAAATTTATGAGATTTCTTGTTTATTTTTTTATTTTTTAAGGATTTGTATATTACACATTATCTTATCGTTATCACTGATACCAAGTTTTTACCTAAATAATTTTTCTTGATAACAATAATACAATTTTTTACAATTTTTTATTACCTGTAATAACGTGTCAAATTGTCATATACAATATACTTTATCATTTTTTTGTATTAAGCGTTAGACGAAACTATTTTTGAAAATGACGAAACCTCCTGTGAAAGTTGAAACCTTCTGCTGCGAAACCTAAACTTTTCGCGAGTGAAAAATGAAAATATATCTTGAAACCGTGCCTCACTATGTTACCACCGTAATACTATGAATCTTGATTAAAATTTGAACCTATTTTGGACAACTAGACTATTAAACAACAAAAAGCAAATGTGAGTACTGAAAAAATTCGGAATCCAATGTTATATACACTAAAAGCAGTCGACTTGAGTATGGTTAAGTCGATTTTTTTAAATAATGCAGCCGACTAAAACTATTAAATTCAAAGTTCCACATTCCCATACTCTCTCAAGTGCCTTCGTACAACCATTTAATAATTAACTGTTTAACAGAAGGAGTAATCTCTACTAATGTTGATAGTCTAGAGCTAAAATTCGGCAACAAGATTCAAAAGTCTCTTCCAGATTACAACGCCCGTCTGCCACTTTATGGCTGTTTTCAAAGATGTATGAGCAACGATATTTATGTGGAAAATCGAAAAATCCAAAAATTCTGATTAATTAACACAACTTGGTGTAATAAAAACAAAATCTATCATAAACAGGCTTTCATATCTTAACAAAAATGTTTCATGATTTAATTTAAACGAATTACTCGATTTGCTTCAAAAATCAATACAAAACTTTTGCAAAGTTTAGTTTTTAGATGCGTACAGTAGAAGTTGTTTTTCAATAGGCCTTGTATGTATATTTAAGACAACTTAGGTTACATTTTAACATTATTAAATAAAAAATTGAAAATTGAAAAAAAATAAATACCATGCATTTTTTATTTCTGACTGATTAAATATCTACCGTATCATAAATGAGTACCGCTAACACTAAGGGGAAATAAAACTTCAGGGCCTTCAATTTGGATTTGGTCCTAAAAACCTGATAGCGATAGTAACATATATGCTACGTAATTACATATCATATATATCACCAATTAGAACTGAATTTGATAAATAATAATAATTCTATTTTCTTTTGGCAGTATTAAATGATTTCAATTAAAAAAGCCAACTTCTTACCTTTTCATTCACTTTAATTGACTTTCAATTAAAAATCTTATATTATCGCTTACTACGATTCGTTACATAATATAATTATTTTATTATAATAGGCAATAGATATTTCACGGATGGCCGCACGTGAAATATCTGATATATTTCACGGCTCCTATGCCAATAACTAGTGATGGGACCTCCTGAATTATTATTAATAATTACAGTATTAAATAATTATTAAATGTGACGGCTTATGCTGAAATTGGCTTATGCTGAAATTGGCTTATGCTGAAATCTGGGGTCTCTATTTAAACCTATAACACCTACTAAAATCCACATATACTCTTTTATTAATAACCCTAACCCTAAACCCTAACCAAACTATAAAAAAAAACACCCCTGAAAAAGCCCTCTAAAATTTTATAATTTCATAATAAAATAACCTAAATTTTCAGCATAAGCCAATTTCAGCATAAGCTGCCACATTAAATGATTGATCAAATTATTATTAACTATATATTGTAAAACGCGAATTAATAATATATGGCGCAGCTAATTAGTACAGAATAGCTTTTTTTTTTTTCTGCGAATTGGCTCACATGTATTTAATTATATTTACATAGTAAAAGCCTGAATTATAATAAGATAGGTTTATCATATTCCATTAACAAGTTATGTCTACGTTCGCCATTTTATCAAAAGCTTGTTTTGGTATATGTTGAGTATCTGATTAATATCTCAATTTGACGCAGTACGTGTGTAACCCGATAGTCAATTTTATTTATCGGATAACCTAACAGTTAACCGGTTACAATACCTTAGGTACGACCACTAGACTATCGTGAGGTTTATTTTTTCGGAGATTGCAAATCAGATGAGATATGACTCGTATTGCCGATGAGACAAACATGTACCAAGAACTACTAGATATACTAAGATTTTTCACGAATATAAGCTTCCAAAAAATTAATTAGGATCATCTACAAACAAAAAAGGTGATAAGCATATATGAATGAAGAAATAATAAGGCTAATGCGTTTGAACATCACACCCTTAATTTCAATGTTTTTGCAGGTTTATTCTTATTGAATTAAGTATTGATTTTCATTTGATTTTTTCGTTTACTGCGCAAGCGAATAAGAGGACTAACAGTGAAACATGCTTCGTTTTTATTTATTTTGCAGTCCAAAAAATGAATTCAGAATTTTTACGAAAATTTCAGCGTAGTTGCCTAATTATAGACACTGTAACGAAAAGAAAGTCAAGAATATGCAATTGCGAATTGCAATAACAAGGATCAATGAATTTATCTTTTATTCTTATTTTTAGTCCCCCATAATTATTAGTAGATCCTTGAATCTGATTAATGGATTAATATAAGTCAATCCTATTGCTCCATAACACGTAAAAAAGTTATTTGTGCGCGCAATAGAAAATAAAATTCGCAGTAATAAAAATCACACAAGTCTGTAATACATAATAAAATGATAAAATAACAATCTATTACATACAGTAAACTTATCACCAAGAATCAATCTTCAATGCGTATTGCTTAACACGATTAGTAATCCAACATGGTATCTTCTTAGCAACAGTTTGGTTGTTGGTATAAAAGGGCTGTGCTTGGTATTTATCATATAAATCTTTCGGTAAGACAAAATAAAAATATATATGATTTGTTCCCAATTTTCCACCCAACTTTTCAACAAGATTTTTCATGCAATTCACATTAATAGGATGATTCCTGCTCGTGGTCATCTGAAAGAGTGTATGAGGTGCAACAATTGCATCAATGGATGAAAAATTTTTCTGAATTGGTTGACAGTACTTGTCCTCTTCGATCTTATTAATGTCATTAAACAATAGCTTAATCCGTTCTGGAATTTCAATTGTACTTGTGAAGTCAGATTCTAAAGAACGAGTATAAAATGATCCTCCTTTTTGTAAAATTCGATGTGCAATTTGTTCGAATATGACGCCCTGAAGCGTAATGTATTCATTTTCAAACAAGCTTGCTGTCACGAAATTCCTTAACAGTTGATTGTAATTCCTTTCGAATTTGTCCATCACTTTTTCAGCCACCCATTCAGACGCAAATAGTATAAATTTTTTAATGTAGTGTGACTCTTCATCCTCTTTCTCTTCCTCTTCATCGGGTAGATTCGTATGAATATGAACGATTCTGTGACTAATGTCATCGGTGTGGTCAATTTCCCCAACAAAATCTAATAGTCTAGCATTACACTTGCTAATTGCTTCTTCAAGATGATTTTGCTGAGAAGAATATAGAGCATTTTCTAAAACGAACCGAGGAATCCCTCCCCAACGTGAGTACAAATCCTCAACCTTTGCAATTTCAAGATGGTTGAACATACCAATCCTGCATTCATTAATCTCATTCCATGACCATATTGGCATAAAGCGTATTGATGTTCCAATCATCTTATCAAATTCCTTGTAATGTCGTTTTTGAGGAGAACAGAAAAGAATCGTTTAGCATCAACTTCGAGTGGTGGTTGGCCATCTACAATATACCAGACATTTGTATTATCTAAATATTCTTTAAAGTCAAAGAGTTTATTACTTCGGAAGGTATATTGCTTGTTGAAGAGAATTGGATGTTGACAAGCTTTGTGGTACACAATGGTTTTATTTTGTTTTTGAAGAAGATAAAGTAGATAATAGCTGAAAAAGGTTTTGCCAATTCCGGGATTACCGGTAATACGACAATGATCTATTTTCTCATTAAAGATAATATCAGCTAAGTGGAGGTAACATTTACGGATATATAAAATGCTGCCTTGCTTTTTATCACCCAAGAAGTAGGTGCCATCAGGTAACTGAAGAAAATTATTATCAATTTTCGCATTCTTCAAAAAACTCCAAAACTTTCCTAGATCTTTTTCAGTTTCATCCCATGGACAGATTTTCTTGCACTTGCTAGTTAATTCTATAATGGAATAATTATACAAAGTGCATGTTAAAAATTAAAATGGGAATATTTGAATGAAGCCATGGTATTGTACTTGCCTTGATCTTGCAAAAATTTGCTCAAATAACTTATCTTCTCATCATCATTTTCAATTGTCATAAGAACCGTATTTACCTCTTCTTTTACTTTTGAATTACAAGTAAAAATGATACGGAGAGCTGTTTTATCTTCACTGGATAAATTAAGTCTAGATACTTCATTATAAACAAAAGACATTGTTAATCAACTGTTCCGCAAAAATTTATTAGATATCAAATTTATTAGGAAACATTTGGATTTGTCCCGCCATTTTTTTTATTTTTACGTGATTTTTTCGCAATGTAATTTGTAATTATTACATCAAATTTAATATATGGGGCGCCGTCAATTAAAAGGGGGCTTATGGCATTTTTTGCAAAAATGAGTTAATTACACTATGATATAGTACAGGTTTTATTCTATATAATTTTTATATTTAAAAGAATCGAATTATATAATAAACTGTTTGCCGATGACCCAATTTTTCCAAAAAAAAAAAAAATTTGTTTTTTTTAAATTCCTATTGTGCCAAATATTTTGCCATTTAATTTTTTCTCCGGTATCTTCCGATGATGGCCTTAATTTTCTGGAATTACTCGAAAAAAAATCTAAACTTTTCTGGTTCCATGTTATGAAAACCGAACAATTTACGTTGCGTGGCCTTATATGTGAACATGAGCTTATTAATTTATAGTAGATTAAAAAAAAAAAATAAAAATACGACCTGCCGACTGGAATTTTGGAACACCATGTTATGCAAAACGAAAAATTAACTTTGCGTGGCCTTACAGCGGGGTGTTGGTGGCAAGGTAAGAAAATTTTACATAAACGTAATATGTACAACAAATTTATATATTGATATTAGGGTTTTAAAATTTTTATTAACAGCTTATTTAAGTTTTTATACCACATCTTACATATTTAAGTCCGTGAGTAGAAATTGAAATGAATAAATTATAAGTAATTTTAATTAGTATTTACCAAGCATCGGTCTTGAAAAATTCCGAGTTGAACACGTGTAACACTATTGACCAATAAAAACTGTCCACGTGATAATTATCGCCAATACATAATTATTAACGCTATCTTAAAATTATTTATTAAATATATCTATTTCAAAATAATCCAACTCATTTATACAATAATTTCTTTATTAAGTAGAATTTTACAAAATTTTGAGCATAATTTTTTGAAAATAGTTTATACAAAAACTCAATCAAAATAAATTAAAAACAATAAGTATGATATCCGAGTAAATTTTTTAAAGCTTTTTGCTTTTCTCTTTATATTAAAATACAGTAATACTTTAATACAAATCTGCTCATGCTAACACTAACAGCTTTGATTACTTTATTGAATTACTATCCTAATACGTATGAATATAAAATATTCTGCTAACCTTGTTGCGAATATGTCATTTTGTACTAGCTTGTGTTGTAGTATCATAATATTTTGCTATATAAATCAATCAATTAACTGCTAGTTTAGCTCTAGCTGCTATTTGATGTATATATGTACAAGATTTTTAGTAGGCACAGTAATTCTATAAACTTACTACAATAAATGTATTACGCTATTGCATTAGCTTCATATTTAGTATACATATTTAGTGGGCTTTAACAATCACTATACTATTTTAGTTAGATCTCAAATTATATCAAAAAAAGAGTGTCATAAAATTAAATCGTTATGATAGTAATAAGTATGCAAAAGTAAGAAAAAAGAACTAATTCAAATTACATAATATAGGCTCAAAGAGTATATACTGTAAAAAAACAATAGAAAGGTTTTATTTTAGAGATACCGGTACTACTTCGATTAAGAAATAAGTTTTACCTTTTCTACTATTATGCAAATATGGGCAAACCACTTCATCATCTATCAGAATTTATAATTGGTTTGAAAATCTGTGCTTAATCCATAAATCAGATTTCAAAAGATTAGGTGTAACGTAACACGATCCGAAAATGTTAAAAATCGCTTATTTCTTGAAATTTTGCAAAAGAAACCGCCTTTAGCGCACTAACAAAAGTTTTCGGTGGGCAGTTTTACTATATAAACTCACTATCTGACATGTTACCTTAACCCTAACCTAATATAACCGAACTTTAAAGAATTTTTGCTGCGCCACGAACCTTGCTTGCGCTATGATTTTAAAATAGTAGATCCATTATAAATTAGATCCAGGTGCAGGCCAAAGAATTATTATTAATTGTTGTGGCTAAAGCTAGAAATTTTAAATATTCAAATATGAAATTTTAAAATTTTTTGGGATACATTTTTTAGCTTTTGTTTATTTTCAAAAATCTTATATGTAAATTGTTATTGTTGAATACTTTACCTAATGCACAAATATCAACTACTTAGTTAAATTTTATTATACAGTACATAGCAACATTTATTAATTATTGAGATGATATAAACTCTTTATGATAAATAACCTAAATGACCAGTTATTATTTGATCAGAAATTACACCTGTTCACATGATTTTTTGTACCTACCTATTATAACTTTAAAACCCGCCATGTGCTAACATACCTACCCTAACTTTAGGTAGGTACAATTTGATGTAACTGGCAGGTGTCCGGTGTCCGTAGACTTTCCCATTCTACATACAGTGCAAATTTATGGTGTTTTTTTTGAGGGGCCATTTGAATTTTGATCAAATTACCAGGTCATTTACCATCCCCATAACACAGTATTATACAGAGAAACTTTCCTGAAAGCACCATTTCTAAATGCATAACCTCTATAAATCCTCAAATTCTTGCTCAAATATATACCGTATAGTCGCGAAATAATGCGCAGGAGCGTTATTTCGAATTTTGGCCCGAATTAAGATTAATTTAAACCGAAATTCAAAATTACACCCCTGCGCGTTATTTCGCGACTATATGGTACTTGATTTTTCTAAATGCACTTTTATTTATTGTTCTCTAAATACAGTACATATTGTTAAAAGGTTTAAAAGATTGTCCCTCTAATAACTATAAGATATATTTTTTATAAATTTCAAATGAAATATTTTTAAATATAAATATTTGGATTTATTAATTTTGTGCACCGTGCACAGCTGTGCACCCCATAAAAACAAATATAAACACTTATTAGGACAGCTGTGCACCCATAGTAACAAATACAAACAATGATTAGAATTAGGATTAGGGTTAGGGTTGGGATTGGTTAGGAGTAGGATTAGAATTAAATTTAGAATTTAAAGGTATCATCGCGAGAGGAGCATGTTACCATAGTAAAATTTTGAGATTGCAATAGAGGTAATACTAGTAAAATTTTAAAAACATAAAGGGGTGCACAGCTGTGCATGTGCACATCTTAAATAACCCCTAAATATTTTGTCTATTATAACTACTTTTAATTATGTACTGAAAAATTATTTTCAACAATATAATTAATTTGATTGCTATCTACAAAACAAAATTTTATTAAATTTGATATAAATGATAAATTTTATATAATACAATATATAATGTTATACAGTAATTATTTACCATGAGCTTGACTAATTGATTTAGTACGAGATATAAATTTGCTCTTGTCTTGACCGGTGTCTAAAAAAGTAAAATTTAGTTAATATTTAATTAATCAAATTTATTAATAAAATTTGACTATTATTTACCATAATAACTTTTAGTAGAAGAAATAAAAACGCTTTTATCAAATTCAGAATATGTTTTCCGGTTTGTATTTTTAATATTTTTTAATATTATATCTGATTCATATAATTCAGACATAATTTCCTCATTATTTTGCCATTCTGTAAAAATTTCACAAATTTTTGTTGCCGATGGACGTTTTTCGGGCTCTCTTATCCAACACTCCTTCATTAAACTTATATAGCATTGTGGTGCATTTTCAATAATACTCGGTCTCAAATCTTCATAACATATTTGGAATTTAAGCTGTGCCCTGTGATTTTGTGTATATGCCACTGGTTTTCCATATAATATTTCCCACATAATTATGCTAAATGAATAAATATCGGATGCTGTTGAATAATGTTTATTTTCTAAAACTTCTGGCGCAATTTATGGTAAAATCCCGTATACTCCATTAGACTCTTTTTTTAATTCTATATTAGCTGTTATTGAAAGACCCAAATCTGCAATATATGCACTATGCAAGTCATTTTGTAGTATATTTCCACTATGCAAATCTCGGTGAATAAGTTTTTGAGCGTGAACTATTAGAAGATCATTGACAATACAATGTAAAAGATTTAACTTATATTTCCAATCTAATTGTACTATAGAATGTAAATTTTCACGCAAAGATCCCATCGATGCATATTCCATAACAAGAATATAATCTTCAGAGGTGATATCTTTTGATATACCAAAACACTTTAAAAAAGTTGGATTACTGGGACCAATTTCACAATATGCCTTTAACTTGTTATTAAAAGAAAATGCATTTAATTAACATAGTAATAAATAAATTATTAATAAATTAATAAGAATTTTAAAGCCTACTTCTCTTATGAATTCATAGTGATGACATTTTGATCCATGGAACAATTTAATTGCGACAGGCTTTAACGAATTTTTATTTTGATCAAACCATTTGGCATAAAATACAGTCGCAAAACCACCCTTTCCGATTTGGTTAATGTCTTTAAATTCATTGAAAGGGATCCATAACAGAGGATACTTGTTTCCAACCAATATTTGTTTTAAATCCTCATCAATATCAAAGTTTTTATACACCCATTCATTTGTTACTAATCAATGAATAAAGTTTCAGTTAATTGTAAATTATCTATATATTTTAATTGAATCAAATTACCTGATGTTAATTCGTATTCTCTAATTAATATAGTATATTAAAAAATGAACTTATTGAGCAAATTATATATATAGGAAAAAAGAAATAAATTATTTACTTTTGGTACCAATAGTTGGCTTTTTGTAAATCTCTTGTCACGCCGATTCCATTTCGATAACAATAACCAACTAGAGACATTCCACATGAATTTCCCATCTCAGCAGACCTTAGATAATTAATAAATGCTTTATTTTCATCCCTTTTAAATCCAATTCCATGTTGATAACAAACACCAAGATTATATGTTCCATAAGCATGGCCCATCTCGGAAGACTTTTGATAATAGATAAATGACTTATGTTTATCCTTTTTAACACCAGTTCCATAAAAGTAACAACCTCCAAGATTATATGTTCCGTCAGAACTACCCATATTGGCAGCTTTCTGATAATAAGAAAATGCAGTACATTCATCTTTTTCAACTCCAATTTCATTTTGATAACAATAACCAAGATCACACATCCCATTTATATGCCCTTTTCTGCGGATTTTTGAAAATATTCAAATGCTTTATATCCATCTTTTTTAACTCCAACTCCATTTAAATAACATTGACCAACATGAAACATCCCATCTGAATTACCCTTTTCAGCAGATTCCAAGTAATAAGTAAATGCCTTATGTTCATTCTTTTCAATTCCAATTCCATTCTGATAACAGTAGCCAAGAGAAAATAATCCGCGAGGATAATTCATCTCAACAGATTTTTTATAAAATTCGAATGCCTTATTTATATTTTTTTTCAACTCCTATTCCATATTGATAACAACGTCCAACGTTATATATTCCATTAGCACGTTTCATATCTGCAGATTTTTGATAATATTCGAATGCCTTCTTTATGTCTGTTTCAACTCTTATCCCTTTTTCATAACAACGTCCAACATTATATATTCCATTAGCATGTCTCATATCTGCAGATTTTTGATAATATTTGAATGCTTCCTTTATGTCTTTATCAACTCCTATTCCATTTTCATAACAACGTCCAACATTATATAATCCATCAGCATGTCCTATATCGGCAGATTTTTGATAAGATACAAATGCCTTCTTTATATTTTTTTAAACTCCTATTCCATTTTCATAACAAAGTCCAAGATTATATATTCCATCAGCATGCCTCATATCTGCAGATTTTTGATAATATTCGAATGCTTTCTTTATATCTTTTTCAACTCCTATTCCTCTTTCATAGCAACGTCCAAGATTACATATTCTATCTGCAAATTTTTGATAAGATTTGAATGCTTTCTTTTCATCTTTTTCAACTCGATTCCATTTTCATAATAATGACCAATATTATATATTCCATTAGCATGTCCTATATCTGCAGATTTTTGATAATATTCGAATGCCTTCCTTACGCTTTTTCTAACTCCTATTCCATTTTCATAACAACGTCCAAGATTATATTTCCCATCAGCATGTCCTATATCTGCAGACTTTTGATAACATTCGAATGCCTTCTTGATGTCTTTTTCAACTCCTATTCCATTTTCATAAAACGTCCAAGATTATATATTCCGTCAGTATGCTTCATTTCTGCAGATTTTTGATAATATTCGAATGATTTCTTTATATCTTTTTCAACTCCTATTCCTTTTTCATAGCAACATCCAACATTATATATTCCGTCAGCATGCCTCATATCTGCAGATTTTTGATAATATTCGAATGCTTTCTTTATATCTTTTTCAACTCCTATTCCTTTTTCATAACAACGTCCAACATTATATATTCCATCAGCATGTGCTGTATTTGCAGATTTTTGGCAATATTCAAACGCCTCCCCTATATCTTTTTCAATTTCTATTCCGTATTGATAACAACGCACAACATTATGTATTCCATCAGCATGTCCAATATCTGCATATTTTTGATAAGATTTGAATGCTTTCTTTTCATCTTTGTCAACTCCTATTCCATTTTCATAACAACGTCCAATATTATATATTCCGTCAACATGTCCCATATCTGCAGATTTTTGATAATATTCGAATGCCTTCTTTATGTCTTTTTCACCTATTCCTTTTTCATAACAACGTCCAACATTATATATTCTACTTGCAAATTTTTGATAATATTTGAATGCATTCTTTAAGTCTTTTCCAATTCCTATGCCATTTTCATAACAACGACCAACGTTATATATTCCATCAGCATGTTTCATATTTGCAGATTTTTGGTAATATTTGAATGCTTTCTTTATGTCTTTTTCAATTCCTATTCCATTTTCATAACAACGTCCAAGATTATATTTCCCATCAGCATGTCCTATATCTGCAGACTTTTGATAATATTCGAATGCCTTCTTTATGTCTTTTTCAACTCCTATTCCATTTTCATAAAAACATCCAACATTATATATTCCATCAGCATGTTCCATATCTGCAGATTTTTGGTAATTTTCGAATGCCTTCTTTACGTCTTTTTCGATTCCTATTTCATTTTCATAACAACGTCCAACATTAAATATTCCATCAGCATGTCTCATATCTGCAGATTTTTGGTAACTTTCGAACGCTTTCTCTATATCTTTTTCAACTCCTAATCCGTATTGATAATAACGTCCGACATTATATATTCCATCAGCATGTCCTAAATCTGCAAATTTTTGATAGTATTCGAATGCTTTCTTTATGTCTTTTTTAACTCCTACACCATTTTCATAACAGCGTCCAACATTAAATATTCCATCAGCTTGTCCCATATCTGCAGATTTTTGATAATATTCGAATGCCTTCTTTATGTGTTTTTCAACTCCTATTCCATTTTCATAACAACGTCCAACGTTAAATATTCCATCAGCATGTCTCATATCCGCAGATTTTTGATAATATTCAAATGCCTTCTTTCTGTCCTTTTCAACTCCTATTCCATTTTCATAACAACGTCCAACATTATGTAATCCATGTCCTGTATCTGCAGATTTTTGATAATATTCAAACACCTTCTCTATATCTTTTTCAATTCCTATTCCGTATTGATAACAACGTATAACATTATGCATTCCATCAACATGTCACATATCTGCAGATCTTTGATAATATTCGAATGCTTTCTTTAAGTCTTTTTCAACTCTTATCCCATTTTCATAACAACTTCCAAGATTACATATTCTATTTGCAAATTTTTGATAAGATTTGAATGCTTGCTTTTCATCTTTCTCAATTCCTATGCCATTTTCATAACAACGTCCAACGTTATATAATCCATCAGCATGTCCTATATCTGCAGATTTTTGATAATATTCGAATGCCTTCTTTATGTCTTTTTCAACTCCTATTCCATTTTCATAACAACGTCCAAGATTATATATTCCGTCAGTATGCTTCATATCTGCAGATTTTTGATAATATTTGACTGACTTCTTTATAAATTTTTTAACTCCTATTCCATTTTTATAACAACGCCCAACATCATATATTCCATCAGCATGCCCTATATCTGCAGATTTTTTATAATATTCGAATGCTTTCTTTACAGCTTTTTCAACTCCTATTCCATTTTCATAACAACGTCCAACATTATATATTCCATCATCATATTCTATATCTGCAGATTTTTGATAATATTCGAATGCCTTCTTTACGTCTTTTTCAACTCCTCTTCCATTTTCATAACAATGTCCAAGATTATATATTCCATCAGCATGTCCCATATTTGCTGATTTTTGATAATATTCGAATATTCCTATTTCATTTTCATAACAATGTCCTTCCAAAATATCATTGTTTAATTTTAGCTTTTTACAAATATCATTGCATTCATGTTTTGCCAAAAATCATTTTTGAATTCCACTCTTTCCTAAGTTTGTTTTTCCAAATCTTAATAAATCAACACAGGGTATAGCTGGATCTGTTAACAAGAACTCATCATAAAGATCGACACCTTGTAAGTCATAAACTTCCAAATATCCTTCAGTGTATTTATACGTGAAATGAGCAAATGCCTCGAGAATAGAATGAAATTCTGTAATTAGACCATTATTTGCGTTAAACTTTTTAAATTTTGCATTATTAATACATTTTTCTACAGAATAGTAAGCATCATCTATCTTATCGTATAATACTTTTACATCAATAAATGTAACTTTTTTATTAATACCAGCCCGCTTTGCGACTATATTAAATTCTGTTGAAAAAAAAGTAAGCAATCTTAGAGATTTCCACTGATTCTAAATATTTTTCTTTTTGCTTATTTTAATGTCGTGATACTTTTTTATCACTAATTTATTAGTTCGTCCAAGACTTGTATCAAGTGCGAAATAAGCATATCGTTCAGCACCGACAGAGAATGGTTGCAGTGCAAGTTTAAAAGATATGTCTTGTTCAATAAAGCTTGGATTAATAAAATAATGTTCATCTTTAACTTCAGCTAGAGTTTTAGGTGGAATATAACATAAAAGTTTTCCTGTTTTTTCTGGATGAGTAGTCCAATCAGGTTCGTGTGGATCGATTTGAAGTTTTTTCGTTGCAAAGAGTATATACTTGTCGAATTTCTTAAAGTTGTGGTTAATGTAATAGAAGAAAAGATGGCTGAAGAAGTAGCCTTGCAAAATTTATTGACTAATGCTTCAGGATTATCTCCCGTAGTCATAAGATCAAATACAGGAAATTCACCAATTATTTCACGAAATACATTAAGCATAACATCAGTAGAACCATTAATTCTTCCAAAGTAGTATAAAATGTTTTTTAATTGCATTTTCTTTAGCACGCTTTCTGTTGTTAGACCATTCGGGTCACCGCCTGGATATTTGTCACTTAAATAGGTATGAAAACGACGACCATGTGGCGGTGCATCGCCGATATGAATAAGAATACGAGTGGTATTGCTCCACGTCATCTCAGTTATCGCAGCATTAAGGCCACCTAAGACATCTTCTGCAGTATCATCATTACTTATAGCCGTCACTTTATTGGTTATATACGTTTTAAATTTCTCGAGAGAGTTAGTAAAATCAAAAATTTGTAAACGATCACTACGATTGTAGTGATCACGATAGCCACAGAAACAAACCAGAATTTGATACTTGAATTATTGCTGTTTACGTAACTAGCCACTTTTAATATATGCTCTTTCGCTGCTTCGATATAAGGAGACATAGAACCTGTACAGTCTAGAACGAAGCAAAGATCAAAGTTCATTGAATCTTCAATATTAATGATTGCCTTTGATACATCATTTTCTCTGTTTTTTCGTAAATATGAAACTCTGTCGATTAATGTTGATGTACTACTAATTTGGCCTGTTTCATCTTCGTAACGCCTAAGACGTTTTTCTAAGAGTTTCATATTGTTTGCGCTACAATCGTTTCTTATTTTTTGATTGATTTGTTTATAAACATCGATATTCAAAAACAGGTTAGCGTAATTCTTTTATATAAAGAAGAGTCCTAGTCTTATTTTCCGGAGTGTAGAGAGCCTACAGAGGAATTTATCCACATTGAGAAAATGATTCCGCAATTGGAAATAATCTACAACGTTGTGGAATTACCATCGTCAGTGTAACACAGAATAAACGCACAAAGTACCCGTATAAACAGCCCCCCTACATATCAGACCCCCCCCCCTCCCCCCTCATATTTACTAATAATTTTCTTTTTTTTACTAATTAATTTTTTTGGTGGAATGTACCAGACCCGGGCTGTTTATACGGCAGTTTACGGGTAATATGAAACTGCCTTCTGCGCACCAATAAAAATTTTCTTTGTGATATTTTGGCAATAATAAGCATTTTTCTGACCTAAATTGATAGCAAAACCTAATCCTGATTTAAAGATAATAAATTTTTCTAAATTTGTGATCATTAATAATTTACAAATCCATTCTTATAGAATGTTGATAAATCACATAGCGGGCGTCTGCTGAATACCTAGAATTTACGGTAATACAAATTATTTTTGGCATTAGGGTTAAGGTTAGAGTTCGGTTTAAGGTTTAGGTAAGACATTGAGTATATACCAAATTTTGCAAGAGATTTTTTTTGTCAGAACGTAAAGATTGGTTTTCTTAGACGGATTTTCAGATATAGACGATTTTGAAAGAAAACGAAAAATCCGCATTACACCTGATATTCACATTACACTAATTTCATAATTTGATTGCCTGAAAACACATGTGGTGACCAGTGGTGTAATTTATCGACGTCCTTTACAAGTTCTTAATATGGAAGATTATCCTTCAAATGTCTCAAAGATTATACAAATTTGAATATATTTTGCAGAACTAGAGGATAAAGCAAAGAAAACGAAGAAATTGATTTTCATTTTTTTAAAAGTTAATAAAAATGCCAGGCTAACATTAAATATCACTTTAAATAAATTCAATAATGCAGAAAAATAAAGTTCTCCCTAAATTATCTTATAATTTAATTGTAATCCTGATCCATTGTTCGAATCAAAAGTGATGCAAATATATGAGTTCAAGTAAAATCAAGCAACACAAAAGAAAAGAAAATTCATAACCAAATTTTCAAGTTATTCTCATCCAAAAAAAGTGAAAAAGCATAATTTAAATAGGGATATATTGAACAATTAGCAAAATTGAAGGAACGAAGTTTTGAGAGAAGTATTATTAAATTATAGTATTTAAGTGGTAGTTACTATTTTTATTTTTATTATGTAAATTTAATGAAAATGAACTATGGGTTTCTCTTATACTTGTTTGATATAAACTCTACTCTAAAACTAACTTCTAACTTTAAACCCTAACCCTAAAAAATGTGCCCAAAAAATTTATTTTTTTGGTGGCTTGTCAAATTTTTTATACTATACATATTTCATTTTAATCTGTCACATTTATTAACAAAAGTTTTTTAGTAAAATAATTAATATAAGATCCGGGTTAGTTAATAAAGATGTATTATTTTTATTTAGATTGAGACTAACTCAGTATTGTTTTGGACAGATCCAAAATTATAAGTCTAGCATTGTTGCAACTTCAGACATTTGAAGTTTGCACTGATTAAAATTAACCATTAAAGTTAGATTTTTTTATATATAAACTTCTATATCGCGATTTTATTGGTTGAAAGTCATATGATTCATAATCATGGTTTTAGGACACAATTTTATTTTCAATTTTATGTAGTTATTTCTTTTTAATAAATTTAATATCGAAAAAGGTAACCTTGAATTTATAGAATTTTTAATTTATATTGATATCTGCCATACAATATTCAATTAAATTTTAGATTCAGGTATTAATGTGAAATTAATACATCGTATAAAATTTGCACGAACATATTTATTAGACATTACTGTTTTTTGTAGTTTTAAATTGACGCTAGAGGTATAATCGGACAGGTAATTGATAACAGTGGCGTAATCTGTCACAGATTATTGACGTGCTGCCACGAAAGCATATAAAGCATATGAAATAAAGTATACCGGTTTTCAAGAGTTATTTATAACATCGTTATGATAAATAAAAAGTATCAATACGCTCATTTAACTTTAAGTGCATATGATTTATATATTAAATTAAATAAGAAATAATAAGGTTATTAAATAAGATACCAAAAAAATTTTTTTGATTAATGGATTACTTTACTACATTAGGTAAATTCGTATATTAGATTTATACTGTAACTTATAGTGTTGTTATTAGCCTTAAGTCTAATAAAATATTATTAGCCCTCTAGCCCTTGTGGCTAATTGGACATATGGCTAATTGGAAAATGGCTAATTGATCTTAGGTTGGCTACATGGCTAATTAATTAATTAGCCATATGTCTGTATGTCCAATTAGCCTTGAAGGATAAGGCTAATTGGACATTATAGATGCAAACTTATATAACATCATTTAGTTATATCTTATATAAAATGTCAAAACGGTTTATAAAATAAAGTTCAATTGAGCTACAACGAATTATATAAATAAAACTGCATCTATATTAAACTGTAATATTAATTAAATTAAAAGTTATATTTTATATAATTCATTTCTTTAAAAAAAATTCATTTGAAAATTTTTTATTTATTCAGTTTTTTTATTACATTCAAATTGTTAATAAGAGGCAATTTACTTGGTATGAAATTTGTTTAAATTCTCATGGTTATTTTTCTCATACGAATGAGAACCTCAAAGGATATCATACGTATACTAAATTCCATAACTTGCCTTTGCCAGTAGGTAATAAAAAGAAAAAGAATTACAGTAATAGACGTAAACATAACTAAACCATCGTTGAATGATGTCACAAGCTCTGAAGCGAAGTTCGATTTTCAGATCTTAAAAAATAAATGAACGTGAATTATAACTGAATAGCCATGAATCCTGAAACGAAAAATAACCCTAAGCCGATCTATATATAGTAACAAAATCAAAGTTGAATCATCATTAAACATGTAGGTTCTGAAATGAGAAAAAAAAATATTGAGATATCCAAGGTATATTATTATTTCAAACTTTTAAATAAATGTTTATTCTTTCATTTTTATTCTTAACCAAATTTGTAAATGAATACTACATTACTAACCGTATCTATCCGTTAGATTCTATGGAACAGTTTTCGCAATGCTAAAATGATCATGACAACACCAAAATTTAAAAAATGCATATGAGCCGCCATGTTAAATTCATAGTATATTCTAAAGTATTATTTAAAAATTATTAGAAAAAATGAATATCAAAAGACTAGAATATTCATAATTTAGTGACCTCAGAACTCTTGCGTGTGGTTCGTTTGCTGTATATATTCAGAAATTTTTTGAGAAAGTATTTATACACTTAAGTATCTAAATAATAACTTGTAGACAAAAAAACTTTTTTAAAAGATTCATTCACAAGTACCATAAAAATCAGACACAAGTATTCGGGTATTTTCATTCTTCAATTTAGTACCTGGACAATATGTTTTACTATCTACCTGAGATGATAATATAACATGTATAATACTTATGTACCCGGGTATCTGGTGTTTCAAACTGGCAAGGGGTACACTGCTTGGGGGTACACACGTCCAATTTTACGGTAATTATTTATTCTAGCACAGAACTTTCAACGTCTAAAATAAGTAAATTCTATCATATAAACCAATTATTTGTAGGTTAAACGTCTTTATGAAACTTGTTTTTCCAGCAAAATCAAATTCTATGGAACCTCAAGGAGTATGAAACTATACTTTTAGATTAATTACAATATTTCTAAAAGATAAATTTTTAATTTTGCTGCTAGCTATCACTAATCAAATCCAGCGAGCCATATTAAGTTTGTATTACGATCGCTAATAGCAAAACTCTATGAAATCATTTCAAAATAAATATAATGATTTGTACAGAATTTCATGGACAGAAAAGATTAAAATTGCTAGTTGGCTATAATATTTGTACGCAAATCTAATTCTTTACTTAGACCTGGAGACTATTATTCTAAAATATAATTTTAAATGATTATAATTTTAATGGTTTATTATTACGCCTTAAAGTTCTAAGAATGTTTTAATAAACGATGATATTATTTTAATTGTGGATTTTGAGATTTCGAAAAAATTAACATTTTCTTTTCAAGCTTAGATACACATGAATTGGTAGGATACATCGATCCACAGTACTTTCTAAAAGAAAGGTTTTGAATGAACGAAAAATCAAATATATATAGTCTGGATGTTTTATTTTAGGAACTCACGAGCGGTATTCCTCCGTTTAAAAATAATAAATATAGTATGCAATAACAGAGTGGATGTTATTGCGACCATATTTCCAGATTTTACAAATTCAATATACAAAATGCTAATCTGTTAGCGAAATAATATCAACAGAAATAACGAACAGATCTATAATAAACCACATAGACAAGCAAATACGTAACCTGCAACTTTATCTGCGTGAATGAATGAAATTTAAAATAGGGGTATTACATAAACTGATTCTTAAAAGGTCATAGCCGAAGACTGCGCTGAATAGATTAATCGTTGTATAATTTCGTAATTTTTTTCTACAATTTTTCAGAGCCATAAAGATGCTATCTTAGTTTTAATATTTGCTTTAATTCAAAATGGAAAAGTTATATCTAAATTTTGTGTTGATAGTAAATTTATGAGATTTCTTGTTTATTTTTTTATTTTTTAAGGATTTGTATATTACACATTATCTTATCGTTATCATTAATACCAAGTTTTTACCTAAATAATTAAATAATTTTTCTTGATAACAATAATACAATTTTTACAATTTTTTATTACCTGTAACGTGTCAAATTGTCATATACAATACCAAAATATACTTTATCATATTTTTGCATTAAGTGTTAGACGAAACTATTTTTGAAATGACAAAACTTCCCGCGAAAGTTGAAACCTTCTGCCACGAAACCTAAACTTTTCGCGAGTGAAAAATGAAAATATACCATGAAACCGCGCCTCACTATGTTACCACCGTAATACTATGAATATTGATTAAAATTTGAACCTATTTTGGACATCTAGACTATTAAACAACAAAAAGCAAATGTGAGTACTGAAAAATTCGGAATCCAATTTTTTATATACACTAGAAGCAGTCGACTTGAGTATGGTTAAGTCGATTTTTTTAAATAATGCAGCTGACTGAAACTATTAAATTCAAAGTTCCACATTCCTATAATCTATCAAGTGCCTTCGTACAACCATTTAATAATTAACTGTTTAACAGAAGGAGTAATCTCTATTATGTTGATAATCTAGAGCTAAAATTCGGTAACAAAAGATTCAAAAGTCTCTTCAAGATTACAACACCCGTCTGTCACTTTATGGCTGTTTTCAAAGATGTATGAGCAACGATATTTATGTGGAAAATCGAAAAATCCAGAGATTCTGATTAATAAATATAACTTGGTATAATAAAAACAAAATCTATCATAAACAGGCTTTCATATCTTAACAAAAATGTTTCATGATTTAATTTAAATGAATTACTCGATTTGCTTCAAAAATCAATACAAAACTTTTGCAAAGTTTAGTTTTTAGATGCGTACAGTAGAAGTTGTTTTTTAATATGCCTTGTATGTATATTTAAGACAACTTAGGTTACATTTTAACATTATTAAATAAAAAATTAAAAATTGAAAAAAAAATAGAATACCATGCATTTTTTATTTCCGACTGATTAAATATCTACCGTATCATAAATGAGTACCGCTAACACTAAGGGGAAATAAAACTTCAGTGCCTTCAATTTGTCGCTGGATTTGATCCTAAAAACCTGATAGCGATAGTAACATATATGCTACTTAATCACATATCATATAATCACCAATTAGAACTGAATTTGATAAATAATAATAGATGAAAATTTTGAAAATCTGAATTATATTTTCTTTAAATTATTTCAATTAAAAAAGCTAACTTCTTACCTTTTCATTCACTTTAATTGACTTTCAATTAAAAATCTTATATTATCACTTACTACGATTCGTTACATAATATAATTATTTTATTTTAACTAGCTAATGTAACGATCTTTTATTAATTAAAAATATAATATTTAAATAATAATTTAGTCAATAGGTCCATTACATAAAGTCAACTGTAATAAAAAAGGTTATAAAATAAATTACAAGTTCGTTAAATAGAAGAAATTGTTTTTTATTAAATAAATATATAAATCTGTTAAGTAATTCTTTTTTTATTAAAAAAAAAATTCGTTAAATAAATGAACAGATTACTTAAAAAATACATTATTTTCAAATTTACAAACGATATGAAGATAAATTAATAATGACGTAAATACACAGAACAGTAACACTATCACTACATCCTAGTCCTTTCTGTTTGTGCATTACTTAAATTTTAATCCCGGCTTTAACTTCCAAAATTGTTATCTTAATCCAGTCCTTGCAGGACTATTCGTTGGTAGACTTAATCCGGGCAAGATTCTGCCGTTATTATATTATAACCACCAAGAGCATCTAGTGTTTTCTTTATCGGCATATAATAGAGCACATTTCTTCTACCTTGTTTCCCACCACCTACTATATGACCAACCGCTTGGGCCCTGACCAAACCTTGAGAAATATAGACAGGTCCACCACTATCTCCACCACCACCAGTCTTATTCCAAGTATCTATTTTATGCAAACCTTTCGCCACAAAAGATTTACCTCCTTCTAGATTAAATTCTGCTGTTGCATTTACTTCTATAATTTTTCCACAAATATAACCATTAAAACTTCCAAAACTGCATACTCTCTCTCCTAATTTAGGGATATAGATTGAATTTATCGGCACAAACCGAAGTATACCATTTCGGTCAGCTTTAACAGTACATGCTGTTGGATCTCCATATATCCAAGTATACAATTCTATAAAAGCATATTCATTACCATCCCTATCTCCTTTTGCAACTATTTCTACATCTCCTATGATCTCTAATGTATTATTAATTGTTGTGTAAACATTAGGATCATTGTTTCTTTCTACACAATGACCAGCAGTTAATATACCCTTTATCCCATTTGGTTTAATTACTGGAAAACCAGCTGTGCAAGGGAATCCAGCTCCAGTAGCAGTATTTTCTACATATATTCTTTTCCCAGCATAAATATAATTAGATTGTTCATTTGAATCCATTATATTTACAGTATCATTCCATTCCAAATTTTTTCTTTCGGTTATATTAGTAGCATTATCTTTTTGTAAAGTAGTTAATTCAATATTTCCTGCTGATAATACTTTTTCTATTGGCGTATAATAAAAATTCCTGCGGCCTGTTTGAGTGATATGGCCAAGAGCTTGGGCAATTGTGGTTCCATTATTATCAATCTGTATGTAAACTGGACCTCCTATATCTTCGTTTTCGAACTCTTTTTCTCCAATAAGGTAAACTTCATTTACACTTAAATTAGTAAGACTACCATTCCAAGGATTAGGAACTGTGATCTCTACATTAATTGCTTCGAGAAATCCACAAAGATAGCCAATTTTAGCACCATAAGCGCAGACTTCATGTCCTGTTTCATTGAGAGTAAGATAAGAAGTTATGGGATTAAGTTCAACTATTGTGCCATCATCCGAAGGTAATCCCGTAGTATAAGGAATATTATCCCAATCAATCAATTTGGAAGTTACAAAAACATAATCTAAGCCATTATTACCAAACATAATATCGTAAACCGTTCCTATTGGGTTTACATTACCATCATCCTCATTCCCATAAACATTATCGGCTGATTGATTGGGAAAGAAATTACAATTATTCCTAACACAACACTGTGCCGAAGTGATAAAACCATCAACTCCTTGTTTATTGGCTAAAAAAGCAGCTGTGCAATTTTTCTGTTTCTCAAACGATATTGAATATCCTGCAAAAATTGCATTATCACTTTTATCTATATCTCTTTTATTAATTGGCTGAGATTGATCAAAACTTTTAAATGTATTCCCCAGATTTATTCTCGTGGGATAAGAAATTACAGGTGGGTTTTGGGCTCCAGAAACTGTCTTTCCTCCTGACCCAGAGCCCAGTAAACTTAAAATTAATAATGATATGATTTTTTCACTAGATAACTTCATAACATCGAATTTTTGTAATTTTAATGGTTTACCGTCCTCTGCATAAATGCTAAAAATTCGCTACTAATCTGTTGCCTTTTTAATGGTGCTTTCAAACATAGATCAGAGCTTAATTTTTAATTAGGTACAATATTTTAACTTTTTAAGTGATTTCGGCCTATCCGGCCGATGAGACGGGATCAGCCCATACCAGGAACGTGAATGTACCAGAAACGTTAGTAGATAGTTTTAATGAAGAAAAAATCGACAGCAAAATCTTAAAATTGATTGATACTGATAGAGCACGAGCAATTTTTCTTGGAAACCCATTACCAGCTTTTATGTAATGCAAAGCTTTTGATTTAAAGATCAGCTAAAATTCAAAATTAATAGAGATGAGTTTTAATGAATGCCATTTATACTCTTGAAACTAACAACTGATATTGCGCCGAGCATCACCGTATGCAGTTAAGTTTTGCCGCATAGCATTGGTTAGTAGTTTTCTGCATGCATAATATAGGCTGATCATAAACATGAAAATGTCAAATTTCTGAGATAAAAAAAGTATATCATTATGGCCGAATAATCAAAAAAAAATAAGCCTCTGATCCGATGAAAACTATTGGGTGTCATCAATAAAAGCGTACCATCATGAGGCTCGACGCGAAATGAAAAAATTAGGTCAAGTCTAATTGTCATTAATCAATAGCATATTACTTTTATTAGTTATTATTAGTCCGGAGCGAAGCGGAGGACTCTCTATTTTTACGAAAGGGTTTGATCAGCAAATGTTTGTCTGTCCGGCCGCATCATGTGATATACAACCAATCACATTCAATTAATCGACAAAAACAACAGATACAGATGATATAAAAAAATTGAACCCAATTGGACATAGACATGCCATCCCTGGTATATATATATTAAATATTGGCTCCGGGCACACAATGTTGTGCATTTACCTAGTATAGATGTTAGATCCGTCATTAAATAACGGGTTAGATTTGATTTTTTTTTACAATGTATAATCTATTATAAATCGCGAATTCTCCAATATCACGCGCATGATACGAGATAAATGATCTACAAATTTCTTTTCATAAATTTACAACTCATTACTAAAATAAATTTCGCAATTTAGGTTGATTTTGAATTGATGTAAGTCATTATTAAATTTTCACGGATTTAGGTTAATTTTTAATACACTAACCAGAAAGAACTATTAGAATGATTATTTAACATTGTTAAATACGTAATCATAATGAGCCGTTAAGATGACGACTGTTTGATTCGACTATTTTAATTTTCATGTACACCTGATAATTGGTTAAAACTGTCATTTTCATTCAACACTATTTTACATTTCGCACATCTTGTGGAATGTTGAATAAATCCGTCCTAATAGTAAAAATCTGTCGAATATCCGTTAAATTTAATATGAAAACGAATAATGGATCCATGATCTACTATATAATAGATTATATATTGTAAAATTTATTAAAAATGATTAAATCTAACCTGACATTTAATGACGGGTCCAGCTTCTAGTAGTGAATTTAAACAGAAAGGTCGATTCAAATATAATTGAATTCATCAAATTTGGTTTGGTATCTGTATTATGTGAATTTTATTATAATCATCAATATTTAATACTAATGCCTTTTCTGAATATTCAGCAAGTGGTAACAAGTTGACAGTATTTGTAGCTATGTGAGATGTCATAGTTATACCTAAATTAGTAAGATCTATTGCAGTATCAGTGGCCCAGTAGATATATAGCCAAATCTCGTGAAATTGTTAACAAATTTGTTAAGAATTTCACAAAGAAATAACTAACAAATAAAAGTTGTTTTGTTACCCAAACCTCTGAATCTTTACTTTTTAATAAGGTGTTAGAAGACAAATACAGCTAAAGATGGGCAAAATGGCATTTTTCTGCACTATGCATGCGCATGGTATGCACAGTTTAAAATATATACAATATGTAATAGTAAATAACTTTGATTCACTGGTCCGTTTTTGATAATTTTACTGTCAAAATGAACGTCTCAATAAGACGATTCTAGTAAGTCTAAAATTATTAAAACCCATCATGGTTCATCCATACCATACTGATCTATTGTATAGTATGGGGAATTACAGCAGATCAATATGGTACCGGTATGGCACAAATTTTAGGATAAGGTTATATAGATAACCAAATGGGGTGTAAATACCCTTATTCCGTATCATATAATTCTGTTACAATGTTATTGTTACATATAATATTAAAATAGATCAGTCAGTATGTTATAGGGGTGTAAAATACCTATTTAAATTCCTACCATACTGTTTTGGTTTTATATTATTAAGGTTTGGTTTTTTAGAATTGGTATTTTTACACTAATACCAGACCGTTCAGTTCACCCATACCATACTAATATTCAGTAATTCCGAAAAAACCTACTTAATCAAACGTTAGAAAGATTTTATAATATTTGGATTTTAACTAATTTCGTATGGAGTATAAAATTGCTTAGACCATGCGCATGCACGCATGCATGCATTCATGCGCATGGTGCCAATCTCTAAATACAGCTCTTTAAAAAAGCCTTTAATTGTACATCTTTCACCTCCATAATTGACTGGAATTCATCATAAGAATAGATTGCTGATTTTCCTTCTCTTTTTCATGGATATAAAAATATCCGTTAGTATTTCTATTGCCTCAGAAAAAGACAAAGTGGCATTAGTGCTTTCAGTCTCATTAATTCTTTCAGTTTCTTCAATATCATCAATATCCTCAATATCTTCGATATTAAATTATGTTAAACTATTTTGAGCATTTTGATGAAATTTAATTGAACAGTTTACCACAATTCCATTATATCAATTTTGACAAATGGAATAACTTGGCAAAGTGTTGTTAGATCTGCTTTTAGCAATAACATTCTCGGTTACCTGCCTCCATCAGTCTGACTTTCTTTCGAATACCGTAATTACACAAGGTCCAGTAGAGGTAGATCATGTTCATAATCTGATTAAGAGAATTCTGAACGTTTAATGCTTTTTTTACACATATAATTTGTAAATCCGTATTTTAATACTTCTATTAGTAATATATAAGTAATATATAATATTTATTCGCCTCTAAGCAAAGTTTCTCAAGTTTAGTATAGTGAAGCTTGGCATAGGTTTAAAGCTAAAGGTAGTCTTTAATGCGAATTTTATTAGTGAAACGTTGCATTTCTCGAAAAGTACTTTAAAGGCAATTGATTTACATCAGACAATCAGACGAAAGTCTGCCTATGATAGTAGAGCATGGATCCATTATCCGTTTTCATATTAAATTTAACGGATATTCGTCGGATTTTATTATTAATTTAGTATCCAAGTGATAACAGATCCAGGTTCTATATTGTGATGATGACAATTTACTGATTTATCCAACATTCACGAGATAAGCGAGATGTAAAATAGTGTTGAATGAAAATGACAGTCATATGAGTTTTAACCAATGATCAGGTGTACATGAGAATCAAAATAGTCGAAACAAGCAGTCATTCTAACTTCTCATTATCTGTTATAATTATTTAACATGTTAAATAATCTGTCTAATAATTCTTTATGGTTGGTGCTAAATAATCATTCTAAATAATCTGTCTTATAATTCTTTATGGTTAATGCTAAATAATCATTCTAATTCTCTTTATGGTTAGCGATAAATGATCATCCTAAAATCTTCATTTCAATCTTTTACGATCATTGATTATCATTTGAGTGCCGCCAAAAGAAAATCTGTCATCAAACCTTCAATTATATACCAGGAGCGGAGTATGAAATACGAAGTATATGGTTTACAGGCAAGTTAAGTGATGTCCACAATTCTGGGTATCTGATTGGATAAAAAATCCTTGGGACTTTTTGTAACACCCCAAACAATACTAAAAAGGTTATCAAAAGAAATTGCAAATCTAATTGGTAAAAAAAAATTCTTAACCGTAATATTGATGTTGCAATGAAGTGTATACCAGGAACGTAGTACAAAGTACGAAGTGTATGGTTTACTGAAGAGTTAAATGGTGAAACTTGTGACATTAGATTTCTATATTAGGCCACGCAAAGTTGATTTTTCGTTTTGCATTACATGGATTTCAAAATTC